>RHDR01000383.1:0-29840 GCA_009806295.1 Davidsoniella neocaledoniae
GTCTTTCCATTATTCCTAAAGCATATATGACGTAACAACTTTCACGCTGAGAGTGCCACACGTACTACAGGTCAACCCGTATTAAAAGGTCGAACGCATTTAAGCGGCAATGGTGACCTCAACCTCAACACCGGCCTCGATGTTGACGATGATGGACTTGACAACCTCGGTGGGGGCACGGAGGTCGATCAGGCGCTTGTGGATGCGCATCTCGTAGCGGTCCCAGGTCTTAGAACCCTCACCACAGGGGTCTTGCGGGTGGTGATGGTCAGGTTCTTGGTCTGTTGAGGAGTTAGTAATCATATTCTGTTATTGATGGTGCCGTTGCCGATATAGCCATGGAAGTTCGAGCCGAGCAGTGCCATTCAGTCTCAGGAATCACCATGTTTACTAGATCGTAGTATCCCAATGCGTGAGCATCTGGATATCATAACTCAGTAGCATGTGATATCAACTCGATAACTCTAGTTGATTTTGATTTTCACCAATTGGTTCCAGACTTTGGTGTGCCGCTCAATTGCTCGTTCCATAGCTTATTTCGGTTCTCAGTTCAAGTGTGAGGTTCATGGAGGGGTTCATACGGGAAGGCGGACGGGGCCCTTGACGGGCAGCTCCTTGCCACGGGCACGCTCAATCAGCTCCTTGCAAACGCGCTCCAGAGACTGGACCTTGCGGCTGGACAGAGTAATGCGGATCTTGTGGGCCTTCTATATACCGAGAAATAAAAGTCCGTTAGCATATTGTATTTCAAAATAACCACGATGTTGTGTTCATGATATGGCATGGTGTTTGCCCGGGGTTCTCAACATACGGGGGCCTCAGCGAAGTCCTTCTCTCCCTTCTGGTAAGACATTTTGTTGGATTTAAAAAAAGAGGTGATGTCGTCAAGACTCGGAGCGTAGAATAGCAAATGCGTCACGGCAAAGTGATGACGATGGGTTGATTTGTACAAAGAAAACAAAAGGTACGTCCAAGTGGTCTTCCTACCATCGCGGGTCCGAATGCAATAACTGGCCCATTTTTTTTTCTTAGCTTTCTCACCCACAATTTTTTTCAACTAAATTTGCGATATATGTGTAAGTGTGGCGCAAAGTATAGGGCATACGACGCCACACTTTAGTATACGTTTTCTAAGGCACCTTTGTGGACACCTGTCTGCCAGTGCCAGACAGGTTTTCGGGTAGAATCCTATTGGTTGGCTCACGTTAACCGAAATATTATATTGAAGGATGCCTCACATGGCCTAGAATCTGCCAAGAAGTCTCAGAATAGGGCTCTGAGAACAGAAGAGGGCGAACCCTGGAGATTTGGAAGTCAGTTTTTATTGTTCATTGCACAGGAAAACGTCTGATAGGAAAAAGAAACCTGAAAAACAAGTACATCTATAGTTTCTTCCTTAAGGGGAAGTACATAATACACAAGACTTTAGGCCCCTGTTAGCTCTTTTCTTCTTGTTTTTGCCTGTTTTCTCATACCAATCAAGCCTTCAAAGCCTCCACTACTGACATTATCAGCATCGCTTAGTGATCTTAGTGATCACTTGGCTAAATATTAATTCACATATGACAGTAGCATCACATGTAGGGTGTGACGAACAGCTCAATTACAGAACGAGTCATACTGTTCCATGGTGTTCATCATATATCTATAGTTGAAGGTGGGTTATTATCTGTAAGTATTAGGTAGGCCTTTTTTGAAAGGTTTTATTGATGAATATCACTAGTATTACTGTAGTACTACTGATGTCTAGGATTATGGCAAATAGTAGGGTTATACAATCGTTAATGTAAGCCTATGTTAGACACGTCAAGTTGTTGATTTTGACGGCAAAATCTAGCGTTGATAGCATCACACATCAAAACGGAGCAGCAACAGGAGGGAATCAAACAAACACGATCATACAATTCCATATTTATAGCTCTATAAACATGACCAGAGATGCAGCGGTAACTCGTGCCAAAATGGTGAAAATCATCCATAGTGGGTGTAGTGTTTTAGTTTGGGGTAAACCCTGAAACAACCCCTTGAGAATATAGTGATTAAGCTGCCATGTTGGAATGGGGCAAAACACTATTAGATGTGCAGGAGATAGGAGGAGAAAAGATGACACTCACGTATACTTTGTATTAGGATTAGTATGTATTTAGCACTAAGTGACTATCTTTGAAAGACTTAGATTTGTGACTTGTGGCGCCAGAAGTCAGATCTTGGCAAAAATAGAAAATAATGTATTGTGTAGACATTTATTCATATGTATGATTTACATATTGTTTGTTACTTGGTACAAGCAATAGTTATATCTGGACACGGCATATCAGTATAACTAGTAGTAGTAATAATCCATTTCATGATATCCCGAATAGAAATTCCATGAGAATGGTATTATGAGCTTTCTGTCATACACATACGGTCATCATGACAATCAAAAGAGGTAAGAAGTTGTTGAAAATCATAAGTAGATGATTATTGATATGTAATGTCAACCACTTATCGTATACCAAAACCAAGATCAATATCTGGCCATCACCGGTACACAAAATATTGGATACCGGTTTTTCAGGCCGAACATATGACTCAGGTAGAACCTTTCTATGGAAAAGATGCATGCATATACGACGGATATTTAATGGTAGGCTTCTATTGCATATACAGATAGATATACATAATTGCAAATAGTGTATAGTAGTACATATATACTGTGTAAGTGGTTGGAACCCTAAAGACCCTTAGGAAGGCCCTGAGTTTGTTGACAAAATGTACAAAGAATATGATGGTATCAGAAACATACTATTTGGCTGCAATGCAACAATAGATGCATAATAGCGGAGGAAGTACATTACGAGATGATAAAAATCAATGCCAAGAACGGAGCAAGATTTTTTTTTCCTTTTTTTTTTTTCTCATCATGTAGCGCTTGTGGCTTGATGATAAGTAAAATGTCATGTAATTCTAAGGGCGAGTAGAAGCTATTAACCTATGATGCAAGTGTAAGCGTTTATTTCTAGCCTGACTCGGCTATATGCACATTGTATACATATATGTATGTATGTATAATGCAAGTAGTCAATATATGGCGTCTATCATTGCAAGGTAAACATGGCAAGTTGATACATATCACGGGAACCTATACAGATATAGGAGTTTGATATATTGTTTTTTCACGAAGCTATGTATGTAGTAAATGATATGTATATCCATCTGTATTTGTTTACATTTACCAAGACTGGTCTAGGTAGTGGGTAAACAGGGTCTTGTTACTTATGGGAAAGCAAACAATGGTAGTATTAGTAGTTGTAAAATACCCGGCAAAAGCAAAAACAAATGCAACAAATATACACAGACCCTTTCTCCCTGGCTGATGCAGGCTCTGCTCATTTTCTCATGATTATGCCAATGTTAGCCGCTGGAACGGTCAGTAGGAGTATGTGATACATGTAGACTAGTTGTATATATACTAATACTACAGATACAACTATGACCACGAATCCCAGAATCCAAAAGCACAGCTTGCATGCGTTTATGCATCATCCTTCGGATACTTTTTATTTTTTTCAGAGATCTTGGTTGGTTCTGCTCGAGCCTATGGAAATCCAAAGAAGCAGCTACGAGGGGTAATATAGTGATTATAGCATCATGGACGTGGAGATTGGGAGGGATAAACTAACAGTACAGTAAAAGAGAGACATACATGTATTTTAAGTCTATAAATGTCATAAACTGATGTTCTGGAACCTGATTTTGTCTCTTCACTTACTTACAGATACATACTTGTAAGTGCTCATGATGGGACTTTAGCAGCAACAAGTACAGTGTATTGTATTCTGCTTGTCCCCTGGCTCTGGCGTTATAACGATGGCTGGCTGTCTGTTGTTTGTCTTTGTTCAAGCCAAGCCACAAGTGTTAGGTATCCACAGACAGGGGCGGGAGGAGGCAGTACAGGGCTGGAGGTGCTTCTAACTTTCTCACAGCGGTGAATCATAAGTCGGATAATTTCTAGTGGTTAGTCATAGACAGATAGAGGCAGATATAGAACAGCACTGACTGACCTGTGGTATGTGTTGGTTGGTGGGATCAGTTCGCCCAGAATATACAGTAAGTCCGTTATACTGCGGTCTGGCCAGACCTTTGGGCGGTTCTAGCGTTGGCTATTGGGCTGTCTAGATTGTAAGATTATGGTAGTTATTACAGGGACTTAGACTAACGAATTAGCCAGTAGGAGTTTTTAACTTTAATATTTTTTTCTTGTTTCCCGCCCTCATCTTAGAGATGACCATGAACAAGCTAGTTGTATCTTTTTTGGGTTCCTTTACCGAGCAGAGAAGAAGAAATGAGAAGAAGCCCTATCCTTTTGGGACAGGAATGGCGTGTGTGGGTGGGTGGAGAACTGTCGTATGTATCATTGCCATTTGAGGGTGTTTAGTGAGTGTCCTGACCTAATTGAATGACGACACAATTATCATTTTTTGCCTTTCTTTTGCACGGTGACACTGAGACTGCTCGATTACAAAATCCTCAAAAAGGCAGGAATTCGGGACTCGTACGCACAAAGCCATGAAGCTTCGTATTTTGATTATTGGGATGGGAGTAGTTGGCATGTTGAGCCTAGACTTAGACTACGAATTTAACATGCGGTTTGTTGACTAGTCAGGCTAGATCAATAGAAAGCAAGCCTAGTAGGCAAGAAAGCCGCCACTGCAATGATGGCAATTCGTGTCGATGCTAACCATCAGTGGCTAAGCAGTAATTGTTTCTGGCCGTCGATAGATGCAAGATGCAGACCTGGCATCTAGGGGAACCTAGGAAGCATCTAGACCTTCCAGGAACGAAGAAAGAAGGAAAAGAAGTAAGACTAGGAGATCTCATGGCGGGATCCCTGGATGTCCACGCAACGCTGAGCTAGCTTCGCCGGCTCTAGGGCGAACAATAGTTAATTTAATTAAATTTATTTTTGAGCCAGTTCTTGTAGACAAAGGAGCAAATGGCAATGATCTATGAGGCCTCTGTAGAAATTGATGCTTTTCTGTCTGGGAAATGCTGCCAATTCGTTGTTGATATGGGAGGGCGAGAATCAGTCACAAGTTCGTTCAGTCTGGCAGCGCCTGATCCCCTGTTACAAAGAAGACACTACTAACACATGTACTAGGGTCCTTGGAGTCTCGTCGGATTTTTTCTTTCGTTGTACTCGTGCTATAGAGAAGTCAGATTAGCATGAAAATTAAAAGTAAAAAAAAAAAAAACTGCCGCCCGGGGTCCTCGCACTCACCCGGCCCGCCCTTTCAGCGTAGCAATGCAAACACATAGTACAATACACAGTACAAAGAAACCAGAAATCTATAATTGCCGTATTTTATCGCGAGCGCAACCCTGGTCCTGCTTCTGACTTCATTTGCGCTTTCTCTTGGCATTGTCAAGATCGATGACATTAGAGTCGTTTTCTGGGCTGGTCAAGGCGAGGAATTCGGCCAAGTATATGTAATTCAGTTAGCAAAAGAAAAGAGAACGAGAGAGAGAGAGAGAAAAGAAGAGAATTAATCCTGGACTGGGTGGATCAGATCCCCTCTCCGTAATGTAGAAACTACTGCATACTGTCAGTGAACGCTGCTGGGCTGGGCTGGGCAGTTGTATTTGGGTATTACCATATTCACTTCATTGCGTGGTTGCTTCGCTTTGCTTGCGTTGCGTTGCGTAGCTTCTTTTTGAGTTCGTTCGTATGTTTCTTATTATTTATTGTTTTGATTTTTATTTTCTGTTTAGTATTTTGGTTTTTTAATTTTTCTATTAATCAATTCTCCCAAATCCGTGCTCGTTTCATTCGTTCTTTAAGTTGACTTTGCTTTCTGTCTTTATTTTTTTTCCTTTATTTTAGAATCACGGCCTCTGCTCGCTTTCGTTCCAATCCTTTCCTTTTTTCTTTCTTTTCTTGTTTCCATTTCCATCTGTTGTTGACAGAAACTCACGGGCCGTTCATTGGTGCTCTCTACACGCATTACCGTCTTTGCTTCTCTATTTATATAAATACTCTTTCCCATAAACACGATCCGTCTTATTGTATAAGCACATAACAGTCGTTCTATCTGTATATCACATCCTATATATATACAATTATATCCGTCCTTCCTTGACAGTACAGCGCAGTTCAAGATCGCGTGCTGTATCGCATTCACTCATAGTCAATCTTGATTCCACACACAAACACGTACACATAACACCCTTTCGCAATATTCATCATGGGCGACGACGGTGCTGGCTTCGCGCAACCTCACCCTACCATCGTGATTCCTCAGCGTACTCGCACCGAGGAACAAGTTGCTAGCGGCCATGCTGCTGCCCAGGCCGAATCTCTCGGTCTCAGCATCGATGCTACTCGCCAGACCAGCCACGACGGCACTATCCGCTCACCACTATCTCCTGTCTTGAGCGGCACGCCAAACCAGCTCAACCGCGCCAACTCGCTTGAAATTGAAAATTACTTTGTACGCTAAACTACTCTATCCTTCCGTCCACGACGAGAGAGGAACAAACACGACTTCATACAAACCATGATCCGCTAACAAATGCTATAGAAAGGTCCTAGAGATCTAACCAAGCACTCAAAATGGCCCATGTTCATGCAAATGCACGGCAGTATCTTGCCGTCCATGATTGTGCCATTACTGTGGATTGGTGCCTGGTCTTCATGCATCACCATTATCTCCAAGCACGTCTACTCTCGTAAGTGCTAATAAACTAATATCAAAAGCTACAATATACTAACATTGCCGTAGTTGGTGTCAACTCCGTCGTCCTGACTGTTACTGGTTTCATGGTGTCTTTGGGTCTATCTTTGCGCAGTTCCACTGCTTATGAACGCTACAACGAAGGCCGTAAATACTGGTCTCAGCTTATCTTGTGCTCGCAGCAACTGGGACGCATTATCTGGATCAATGCTAGAGAAAACGACCCAGAAAAGAAGAAGAATCACTTGCTTCACTCCATGTATGTGTTTTCCTGCACACGAGCAAAAACAAGGCGCAAAAAAGCTTGTTTGCCATTGACAATCATACTAACCCTGAAATTTCATTATCCAGGACCGCTACCAACCTTCTTGTTGCCTTTTCTGTAGCCCTGAAGCATAAGCTCCGTTATGAACCTTACACCGCGTACCCTGACCTGGTTCATCTCGTATCGCATCTCGACACCTTTGCTGGTCGTGCTAGTCAAGATATTAGCATCCAGGACCTCATCATTCGCAAGGGATTCTTCAAGGGCATTGGTGAGCACCTGGGCTTTTCCTTTGCCGAGTCTAACCCTCGTAAGCTTGTGAAGCGTGCTCGTCAGCCTCTAGGAAACCTACCCCTAGAGATCCTCAACTACCTTTCGCACTACATCGACACTCTGATTGCTGATGGCAAGTTGTCCATCCCCATGCAGCAGACTATCGCCTTCAACAACATTGCCGCCCTAAACGATATCCTGACTGGTACCGAGCGTGTTTTGACCACTCCTCTGCCTATTGCCTATGGCATCGCTATCTCGCAGATCACCTGGGTTTACGTGTGTGTGCTGCCATTCCAGTTGTACAACTACCTTGGCTGGATCACCATCCCTGCTTCTATCGTCGCCTCATACATTATCCTTGGTATCTTGTTCATTGGTCGTGAGATTGAGAACCCCTTCGGCATGGATGTCAACGATCTGCCTCTGGATATGTTCTGCGATCAAGTCGCCGATGAGCTGGACATCATTGCTGCCCAGAGCTTGGATCTGGACGTCATGTTGAAGCGTCTCGAGAGTGACCGCAACCGTATCTTCTACCCCGCCTCTACTGCGTCGTTCAAGGCTTGGATGTACCGTGATGAGGAGAAGCTAGTGCAGGCTATCCGTCGCAAGCCTGTCCAGACCTTTGATGCTCGCCATCCTCACGAACATGAGGAGAAGGGAAAGTCGTCAGGAACTGATCTGAACGTATAAAACTCTTTCTCTACCTTGTGTCTTTTTGGCATATCTTTCAAATATCTTGAAAATGGTCAAATTGGCTCAGTGTTTGGATATGCTGCGATTCTAAGACCAAGAAAATGTCTTGTCTATCGCCAGCACATTTGCTGTTACTGTTTTGTTTATTAAAATTCAACCTTTGTTCGCTAACTATACCGAACTGGCATATACATCTATTTGTCTATATACTACTTCTTAGATTTGAATCTTGAGTAGCCAATCAAGAGACTATCTGATGATGAGGTTTAGTAAGGTGGGTGTGATACTCAAGTCCATTCGACCTCTACTTTACTTACACACATATGTCTCTAATCTTGTATACCCTATATCTTATCGTTTTATATTTTCTTGTTCTATGACTTGCTGGGCAATACGCTTCTTTTCTTTTATTCCAGATTTTGTTACATATATATATAAACATTTATTCCTCTTGAATGTCTTTCCGAGTAATGTTTTGTAATTTTTGTTGTGTTCTTTTCTTTTGTATTGGTGAGTATGTTGTAAGTTAACTTAGTTAATGTATCACTTTCCTATCAAGTTAATCCTTAATATAGTCAATGTATGGACTTGACTTTGCTGATTGTTCCTTTATGGATGTTGCCGGACCGAAGTTCAGCCGACACGGTTCGCTAGTCACTTTGATTGACATGCCTATAACAAATCGAAGTTGAATCGGCGACTTTTGTCTCCACACAACTGGGCACGCTATTTCATATCGGCGTTCACATTTCAGTAGTTATTGTTTTTCCCTTTACAACTGCAAACTGTAGAATTTTAGCCCCTCTTCTTCGGGCTTCCTATTTTGAGTTTCGTCATTTGACCCCCAAATAAGCTCTCAAGTTCCAATACAACAAAATGTGCCTTTATCTAGCAAAGTAACTCAAAACAAGACATAACTATAAAAAAGCTAAGAAAATGCGCCCTATAGCCACCACTATTCGTGCCGCTTTTCGTTTTGTAAATCCAGCAATTTCTCGGCCATCCAACAATCCGAATTGGTCGTCACGGCCTACTTCGTTCTTGTCCACTATTATTGGTCTATATCATTTCTATCTCCATACTTTTTCTTCGTTGACTGCAACCGCCACTATTATTAAATCATCGTCATCACCCTGCCGTGTTTCCTCTTTTTCTTCTTCTCGTCCTGCTTCTGTCTTTGATATTCGGAAAGGCTCGTCTTTACATTCTTCAGTTCCTCGTTCTTCTCTTCTTTTAAACTTGCGTTCCCCTCGCTCGCATATGGGCGCGTCGTTCTCATCTGCTTCTCTATCTCCCGCTGAAATGGCTGCTGCTAAAGAAAAGGTCCAGCAGCTTGCTGCTGACCCTGTCGGTAAGATACAAATTCCCTTCATATCATTGATCTTACATGATCTTATAAAGCTACAGCCGCTTAAACAATACCGTTGGAAAATATTACTAAATCTACATTGTTGTTAGTCCTCTTCACCAAGTCTTGGTGCCCCTACTGCATCGAGAGCAAGAACCTGTTGAAGCAACTCGGCTATGAGTTCAAGGCCTACGATCTAGACAAGATGTGTGAGTGCATCATCTTCACTTCTGTGCTTCTTTGACTACTAACTTAATCTTTTCGAAACTACAGCTGATGGTGCTGAGATCCAGAACGCCCTTGCTGAGCTGACTGGTCAGCGCACCGTTCCCAACAACTTCATTGGCGGCAAGTCTATCGGTGGAAACTCGGATCTGCAGGCTCTCAACTCTAGCGGTAAGCTGGAGGGCCTTATGGCTGGTGCCAAGGCTGTTAAGCTGTAAACATCTAGTCAGTTAGTCAAGTTCACTTGTTCAACATACATACAATAGTCCATAACAACTTCAAGTAATAGCAATTCTTAATTACATTTGATTTGAATAGAGTAGTGATACAGTAATGATACATAATGGTACATATATTATATGTACATGTTATAATATGATATAGCAGAAATGACAAAGCACAAAGATAGCCAATGCAATCAACTTTGCTAAATGCTGCCAACAGGCCGAGCTGACAAATCCAAGAGACCTTCGGCGATGCTCTTCCGAGCCGCCTCCGAAGCCACTGTCTTGCCACCAAGCCAATTGAGCCACAAGAGTCGAGAGACACGTTCATCTTCGACACCTCCGATCTCCGTTCTACCAGCCTTCACGCCGTCTTCGTATAGAACACGGAGCTGGCCCTGCTTTCCACGGACCAAAAGGAGCTCACGCTTCTTGGGCACCTTACCCCGGTTGAAGAGACCGCGGAACTGGCCCATAGCTTCACCAAACGCCGAATCATCGTATGCGCTATTTCCGCGTGAGCGAGCCTGGATTGCTCTGACGAAGCCGTCGCGCAAATGGTGGAAATCGGTGTCCCGGACCGGGGCAATGCGGAAGACGCTGCGGACATTGCACTTCTTCAGCACGCTATCCCACAGAGCTTCGCTGGCAATGCCGTCAAGAAGCTGTTGCGCTAGAGCCTCGCGTTCGGCCGGCAAGAGAGTGCTGGCAGAGGGGTTGATATGTGATACAAGCATAGATGCGAGTGCAGGGAGATCGGCAGAGGCCACATAGTGGCCGGCAATGTAGACCTGGATACCGAGGAACGACACTGTGCGCATGCCAAACCCTAAAAGTGTATACTCCACACCATCGTCGAGCGTGATGGTGAGTGGTAGAGAAGGTACGGTGCTATTGCCAGTCGCGACGACAGCAAGTCCGTTAACCGATGTGATGACGGTCTTGGTTGTCTGGAGCGGATGGCTGCCGCTCGGCGCATCCAATTGTAAGGCTGGGATTGTCGAGCTGATCAAGAAGGCGGCGCCACCTGCGAGACTGCCGGCGAGGGCAAATTGGGCTGTTGAGATGGGAAACCGAGCGACTTTGAGGGCGACCGAAGGGGCCGTTCGGGCCGCTGATGATCGAAGAATTGGCGCAGAAGCAGTGAAGAATCGCGGGCGGAGTGTCGGACGGATAATGCGCGCGGCATTGAAAAATGTATTGTTCATTATGAGCGGAATTAAAGGCGTTATGTCGTGGTTGGTAAAGATAGTTAGAAGAAGATACAAGGCGATGTTGATGTTGTAAGAAATGAGCTGATATTAAGCTTTAGAGGTGTAGCTGGGATTTTTTTATGAATTAGGGTTAATTGTGCATAAATCTAGAGTAGGAAGCGTTTTGTGTGACAATGCAGGGAATGGCTGACAAAAGTGTGAGCTATGGTTCGCGATAATAAAATTAGTGCAAGTAGTTGCGAATTGTAAATGCGCAAGTTCAACGTCTCTTTTGTTAAATTTGGTTAAGGTTTTACAGCACATATATCACATAATGTTTGATCACCTGGAAGACATGGCCGATTTGGGCACAAATCACTTGGAACAAAGTACTGCATGTGGCTTAGTATGATTTCTTTTGTTTTGCAAGCAATAGATGTCTTGAAACTCTCTCATAGGGAGATAGGGAGAATATATTGAGAAAGGCTGCTCAGCTAGTCCCTAGCATGCCTCCTTTGATTTGCTTGGTGCTTATTTGGCATTCCGGTGTAGGTTAGTGATGCTATAACAAGTCAAGTTCGCCACCTGACACTTTTGACATATGTAGCTCTGTAAGTCTACCAAAGCCTAGTAGGACTTGCTTTGCCTCTGTTTTTTCAAAGTCTACATGAACTTTGTCCTCGCTTCACCTTGCCCAAATATCCATTATTCTTTCCTTGCCAGACAAGAAACATAATAAATAGCCTTAGTACTTTAGGCTACATAGTTGAAAATGCGGAAATATGCACATCATGTACGGATATCCTGGAAGTAAGTAACTGTTGCATGGGTTTACATGCAACCTAATATATCCACTATTAACTCTCCTAACTGAATATTCGTTTAATAGAGGCACCGTAGAATTACCATCGGACGAGTCGGACGATACGGCCGAAGACTGGCAAGACAGCGTTTTCTATGCTTGCCATGTCGCCAAACGCGATGATGAGTCTGATCTTTCTGTTCGCGCCAAGATCGCTATTGAAGGAGCCATCATGACACTTGCGCCGCCTTCTGAAAGTCTCGATACATACAGTGGATTTGCGAATCTACTAGTTGCAGTCTGGGACGCCATCGACAATCCATTGGTCAGAGGAGTAGTGACTGAGGAACAGATCATGGTGTACAGCGATGACCAGAAGAGAAGCTCGCCTCGTATGGGGGTTTGAGTTTCGGTAAGCATAATATACGTAGTATGAGAAGATGAGGAAACATTTCGAGAGCACGAGATAACTGGTAGGGCCTTGGGACAGGACAAATGGTACACTGGGGCTTTGACACGGATAATGCATTCATCTTGTATATTGTACAAGATCAATGCGTTCACGACTGCAGTGTCTATAGACAGATGCACAAAAGACGAGAAGAATACATAATAGAATAAATGGATGCACAGGCCATGACATACAACCAATCACTCGATACTTATTCGATAATCACACCGTATTTCGTAGTAAAGTATACAGAATATGCCTCATACGCAGAAGCAGGCGTCTGGAAATAAAGCATCCATCTGGCTCAGGGGTGCTCATTTGTGTCTCTTTGGTGCATCTCTCTAGCTCGCTCTCTCTCCTTCTCTCGACAATCTATATTCACCTGTATCTTTTACTATGTAATCTTGAACCTGTCGCCTTTGTAGAATACACCTTCTTGAAATGCTAGCATTGCACAGTCTCTATACTCGAGGTTTCGTATGAACACGATGCCCTGGAACTTGAACTCAACAGTCCCCTTGACGGCACGAAGAATAACTGGACTTGAGAGCCCTAGTAACATGACTATAAAGTCGCCTTCGCGGACATCAAGACAGCCTGCTCCAAGTAGAAACGTTTCTTCTACTGGCCGTTTTATGTCTACTTCTTCGGGGGAGCCAACTATCATGACACGACCGCGACTGCACGCTTGAATCTCCCGTAGTACTGCGAGCGTACTAGCTGACAGAGTATCGTCTCCGATAGCTCTGAGAAGCTTGTTGGTTGACTCATCTAAACGCTTACCTAGAGACTCTCGTCGACCACGTACAGTGGCGTCGAAGAGATTCTCTGGTAGATTAGTTTTAGGATAGCACTTTCGTAAAGGCTGTGCCAGGCCCTGAGCGTCTTCTGTACCCTGGACATATCGAGGTCTTCTGAAGGTAGAGACTGACTGACAAACGCGACTCGGCCAACACAAAAGCCACGCACTATCATGGTACCTGTATTTACGTTGAAGTAAGTGCTTGCTCGCTTGTATCGAGCCTGGTGCACAAGTTGCCAATCTGCGACTTGCAGGGCAGGTTCTGGTGCCGAAGTCCAGTCTGGCACCCAACTTGGAACTGTAGAGAGTTGAGAAGGTTGTTTGCCCGCGCGTGCAAAGCGTAGAATTGCGAGACTTCCAGTCTCTTCGGCCAGTGAGACAACTAGACCAGCATAGACTGTGGCGATACTACGTCGATAGTCGACCTGAATGGCTTGGTGGCGAGAGTCTCGTAGGTCTGACATGCCTAGTAACGCGTAGATTCTGTCGCGTGGTTCGGAGGCTTGAAGCAAAAAGGCGTTTTCAAATAGTGACAGAATAGGTGGAAACTTGACAACCTCGCCTGTATTTTGAGCACTACACTGCCTTCGCAATCGTGCAGCAAAGAGAGACCGCACAGATACACCGTGGATTGAGGTCTTGAGCGTAGACGTAAGATTAGAGCTACAGTTGGCACTAGGACTAGACAAACTAGAACCGATAGAAGGGCTATTGATGTTAAAACTGATAGAGTCTTCCATCTTCAGACAGAGCAGCATTTCTACGAGACGTTCAATGTAAGAGAACGAAATACATATGTCGGCAGCATAAATGAACCCTGATGAGGCCAGCATAACTTCCTGCTGAATCCACACTCGCCGCCAATACTGATGGCCCCAGGGCGTCAGCAGTGGCAGGAACTGGTCCAGAAGGGTAGCGCCAGATAGGCCAGTAGTTACCGTCTTCTTGTCTGCAGACTTAGTGGCAGACTGATGAAGAAAGGTCGAAAACCAGTGAGAGTTGAAACTATGAGCAGCGGCTACAGACAGAAAATGAGAAGCTATTGCTAGAGAAGAACGATCACGAGCACGGTTTCCAAGAAACCCTAAGACGCTCCGAGCTCTAGTAAATATCAGCGACATTATGCAGACCTGCGACGACCGCTCGACTACATCGGCCTGGTTAATGCAGAGTGCATCTACCCATAGAATCCGCGGTTTATCTGGGTAGACTAGATGGGACAGAGCCTTGAAGAGATTCTTGCTCACTAAATAAGGGCGACCGTCAAGCAGGATGGAACTTGACTCAAGCTCGCCCCAAACATAGCTAAGGGCCTCGTAGACTGGGTCATCGTCTAGAGAAACTGTTTGTAGGCCGCACGAGACTACGTGCACAGATTGCGCTGGGCGGGCTACAGTGGCCGATGCTGCTGCGAGTATGGCTTCAGGGGTCGAAGGTACTGGAACTTGCTCTTGATAGTCTGGATTTACATTTGGATCTGTATCTGGAACTAGAGCCGGAACTGGGTCTCCTAGCAGAACTGGAACTGGGGCTGGATTTGCTCTAGCAGCGGACAGGCTTTCTAGTGTCTGAATGCTACTGTGAAGAATCAACAGGCGGATCTCACGGTTGTCTCGGTCAAGGGGAGAGTACAGTGGTTGGCATAGAATAGGCATTATGATGATGTATCGAAGCACGAAGCAGTTTCAAATGAGCTAATACGAGCTCGAACGAAAGTTAACAAGTACTATCTTGAGTAAGTTTATTTAGTTTGATGGAATTAGAGTTCCCTAGTGCCGAAAGATCTACTGAACAGCGAAGTTTCGCTCAGGATGCATAAGAGCGGGGTGGGAAAGAGAAAGTAAGAAATGGGATGACTGTAGGATTATGGATGGAGTACGTTATTGTCAGACATGCCATATAGCGTATGTATTTATTAGCATTAGTACATAGTAAGCAGCATAGTATGGTCACGATATTTAAGCCACAAATTGAGATGTGCGGTTAGAGGAAAAGCAAATGTATAGTATGTTATGGAACTAAAGGAGTGTGGAATGCTAAGAGCATGAAAGAGCAAAACTATCTAAGAAATGAAAAAGCAGATACAAAAATTGGGGGGAGTGAGAGTTGGATGCCTCAGGACAGGACTGATAATGCTGGTGCTGTACATGCAAGTGCGTATGCGAAGATATGCAGAGTGATTAAAGACAAATGAAGTTGCTGGCGGCAGCATACGCTGAGAGCAAAGAGCAAAACAAAATGCAGCAAGAGGTGAAGAGACATTGGATGAGTTGACCAAGTGGCGGATGACGCCCGGGCGGCTGGAGAGCAGTGAAGCGTTCAGCCCTTAAGCCCCTAAGGCACAGGGCAATCGAAGAAATCGATAGTGGCTAGTGGTAGTGGTGAAATTACCGGGGAGGCCATCCGCAGCGTCTTATACAGGGCCCAGTGAAGGGCTCTGAGACGAGTGATTACCTTACAGCAGGTCGACGAGAGTGTTGTAGTAGGTGAGGCAGTTGTTCTTCGGGGTAATCTCAGTGCCAGCATTGCTCACCCATCTCCGGCCCGCTGCAATAAGACGAGAAGGATCCGTGTTCGCGTCAGCGACACGGCCACCATAGACAAGGCTATAGGGTTAGAGTTAGCATATGTGTAAGTCACGAAGCAAGACTTCGAGATGTCAAGCTATAGGTCAAAGAAGAACATGAAAAGGGAGAGAATCAAACTTACTGCTGTCTGGCATAGTCAGAATAGGTGTGGGTCGACTGGTCCCAGCCGCCGCTGGAGTAGCGGCGGACATGGTACAAAATACCGCTGAACGTGTTGGTAGTGCTGCCAACCTTACCAACCACAAGACCAACGTGGGAGCAACCCGTCTGATCTACCACCCACTTAGTACCGCTGTTAGGAGCCACCCAATCATCATCAGCTTCATAGCAAAGCATGAAGTAGTACGACTTGCCGGCAGACAAGAGGTAGGGCGAAGCACGCGCTGCCTCATCGTATTCGTCATCACGAGCCATGATAGCACGCTGATCGATGCCGTTCTCAACGCTGTTCTCAACATCGTCCTCCTCGTTGACATCGTCAGATGCAGAGGAGTCAACAGTGAAAACAGTATCAGAGACCGCAGTCGAGACATCATCCATGTGCAAAGGCACAACAGCGTTGTTCGTATCCGAGAGGAAAGGCTCGGCGGGAACAGCAGCGCTGGAGGCAATGGCAGCAAGAGCGAGAATACCGTAGAACTTCATGATGACGAAAGTGAATGACACAAAAGAAAGAGTGATGATTGCTATGGGTGAGGGGACCTGAAAAACGACCGACTAGTAGTGAGTGAAGAGAGAGGGAGAGCTGACGAGGCTGTGAGGTGGTGAAGAGAAGAATCCAAAAGAGAAGCGAAACAGGTCGGGACATTGTGATACTTATACCATCTTTCTCATGGTTGATTTTGTTTGTTTTTGTCTATGATCACATAGTCGTTGAGTCTTTAGACTCATCCAACTCTCGGCTTTGGTTCATGTCCGTAGCTCGAGATAGTATCAAGCAGGCTATTCTTGGATTGGATACACCCTCTCAAACTCCATAGAGCAAACTCGCTCAGTATCTCCAAGTTCAACAAGATCAGACTTAGACACCGATGCTTCAGTTATTCCTAATCCTAGGACACTCCGTATGATCCGACCACTAACCAACCACTGACCGACTAAGCATCATCAAGCAGCATCAAGCAGCATCAAGCATCATCATCAGTCACCGCCTCCTTGGGTTGGTCTTCACGCCCCCCCTTCCCCCCTTCTTGTTCTCATCTCCAACACATTATTGTCTAATAGATGTAGTCCGTTCATCACCATCATCTTCTCAAGTTAGAGAAATCTCCGAAATCTCGGCCAGTATGTCTGGGCCAAGAGGGCCAAAGTCTCTAGCACAGTCCATGATGCATGAGTCTAGAAACATATCGCCATAAGCATATGCATATGTCCGTCTGGCAGTAAGCAGGCTAATAAGACAAGCATCAGCGCTAAATACCAAAATATCTCAAACTAAGACGAAGATAGAATCATACTAGCTGGACTCTTGGGTTTAAGATAGCCATCTCCTTGGGCTTCTTGGGCTCAAACAGACTCTTCAGATATAATAAGCTCCTGAGATATACCATCTATATGTGCGCCTCCACAGATCATGCTCACTATGTCACCACGGTCCGTCGAACAAGGACAGGCATATGTAGAGGCGGCTGTTATGTAAAATATACATGTATCTGTACAGGTAGAGCCAGTCTAGAACCATGCTATAAGTATGCTACAACTATGAACATATACAGACGAAACTAGTCTATAAGCACAACCACATGATGCCAGTCGTATCCCTAAGTCGGCTATTCCTAGATGGCTATAACACAGTAAAGGAAAAGGCCGTACCAAAAAGCTAGACCAAGCAAATCAAACAGTGATTCCAAAAAGAACATGACGAGCCTTTGCAATCAAAGCATAAAAGCCCGTCTTGCCTCGTTGTTGTCTCACTTGTTATCCCGAGTATACCAAAGCATGAGAAAGAACGGTAGAAAGGTGTTTATCTCCTTACACCGAAAAGGATACACACCCCCTATTAGTTGGATGTTGTACGTGTGTCTGCAAAACAGGTGCTTTGTGCAAAATGTTTGGAGAACAGCGAGGCCACCCCGGGGGTTCAGAACTCGATACTTGGCTGCATTGCCAATCACTAGGCGTGATTAAGAAAAAAAAAAGGCGAAGCCGAGTTTAGGGCACATCAAGGTAAAACAAGAGCCTATCCTTTCACTGTTGCTCAGAGCTAGTGGGTTAATTTGATTTAGAGTTGGCCTGTTCGGTCTACAGTTAGTCCTTGAGGTATTGTAGCATATCAGCTTGTGCGTGTGTACATACTAATATGATAGTACTATGTATGTACAGCACATCTCTAGTCTGATCTTAGGCCTTAACCTCAAGCATGCTCTCCTGTTTTCAAAGATCCAAGGCTATTCTTCGGTCAGTCATTGCCATGGCATCATGGTTGCAAGAGCTTGTCACGGCTATTGGCATGAATAAGCCTTGGATTGTTATTTGTGAGCATGTCTAGGTACTTCCAATGCTGTTGATTAGATCGTTTAAAAACAAGGCACAGCTTTTGAGCTAGCTTGGTCAGAAACGCAACTTACTATTTTATTAGACCCTTCTGTTCAAGAATGAGACTACAAAGGGGCAGATAAAGCATAAGGAAAAAGGAAAAAGATTACTGGCGTGCACTAGTATGCAAATGAGACAACCCCAACACTGGGCATACAACTATATTTTTACCACTTATATGCTACCATATCCTCTACAAATATGTCAACTCTAACTAACTATAACTCTGTATTCATGGCATATCGGCATACACCCTCAAACAAGGTCCCAGTTACAAGGAACGCATTATCGCGACACTTGCAAAAGAAGCCAAGATGAAAGAAAAGTATGGGGCAAGAGGGGGGTATGAGGGGAGGCGTGTTATATTCTGGCAGTGTCGAGTTGCCATTGTATCTTGGCACTGAAGATTACATACAAAGCTGGGTATCGTATTGTCTTCTTATTGCTGATATTCCGCCTATAGCTAAGCGATAATAAAGCTAATTACGAACCTGGTAGTTCCAACGTGCTTGGTTACCGTGAAACCAAGTTGTGGAAGTTTGTTATTTGTGTTATAATATATGTATAGTATAGTACGTTACCACTACATAAGGACATCAAGTAGTTCCCCTAGGTTGATGATATGGTAGACAATAACCTGAATCTCGGGGTCTTAGCCAAACACTGCGCCTGTAATTAAATCCGATTCTTGACTTGATCTAAACAGCCTTGGAATATTAAGAGAATGCCAAAAAAATAAAAAAAATAGCACATACATACATACATACATACAAACGTACATACATACATATCAAGAAAGAAACAAATCCAGTGTTTGAGGTACACAGGTAGATTATCAACTACTTCCGTATATTGTTTATCTCCATGGTACTAACTCCAGACGTCTACGGATTTACTATGGTTCAGTGCCTGAATGTGGCTATTGCAATTTGGCTTTCCATGTTCACATGAGATGCGAGGAAAAGAGACTCTAAAAAAAGACGGCATTGACACTTTCCATTAGCTTAACGAAGATGCTACTTTGGAAGATCCTCTTCTAAAAGTCGTTGAGCTAGATGTATTTGAAAAGGATAGAGGTAGACCTAAGAAGAAAGATATTTCTAGTCAGCATAGCTTTTTCATGCTTCACTTGCAGAATTCAGCCAGAGGCCTCAACCACACCAATCTATAGATTAACTGGGACTTGAGTGCTTATGGAGCATGAGTGATTCTTCTGGTTAACTGTTTGCTTCTTTGCTCATTTGTACTTTTCTACTTCATGTTTGTAGCTTAGTCATAACGCCCTTAATTACTTTTTGCTTTTCATAATAGATTCTTCAGACGATCAAACTAATTTTTCTCACGGTTAATCAAGGTTTGTCACCATCGCTATAGTAGGGTTCTGACCCTAGTCGTAAGGTCAGACCAGGGATCAGAAGTCCCACAAACATTGTCGTCGTCAAATGAAACCTCACATGAGATGCTATTAAGTGAAACATGAGACGGCATACGAATTGGAATTCGGACTGCGCGCAACCGATCAGAAGAAAGAAACCAGAAGAACAGAAGGAAATGAATTTGAAAGGACCACAATACTCTATCTACACTGCATTCAAGATATCTTAGTTTGATAGATCAATAGAAATTCAACCTCAAATGTCCCAATCTGCAAAGACCGTGCAAAAATCACTTACAGGTAGCAAAGGCTTTACACAATTTTTTTTTTGAATCATCCAAGTCTGATATTTGTCCTGATATCTTGTATTTTTTGTTCTTAATTTTCATTTAAAAATATATATCTGTATATAAAAAAAAAACCTCTTTCTTAATTGGGATAAGCGAGTTTTCTCTCATAATAGCTGGACACAACAGTCGTAGCTCGAGTTGGACCCTTTAAATTTTGTAAGTAATGCGCCTTGGTCCAATAAGCATTGCCACAAAAGCCATCTGCGGATGGCGCCATCAAACATGAGTTCTTTCTTGTCTGACAGTCTGTTGTCAGTCTATCTATTGCATAAATATAGTGCATGCTTTTGTACAGATAAATGCCGATACGAATGGAATGTCCAAGAAACATGTTGCTAGAAGGGCCAAAATGAGTTATGTTGCCTGCCCTGTAAAGATGGCCTTCTATCCCTACGGGGAAGCTCGGGCCATAAGTGTTAGTCTTGGTATTGGTGCTCATAGTACATACTTATAGTACTTATTTACGTTTACTGCCGCAGTGACTACCGGCAGTGATGAATGTTGTTTGCTAAATTTACATGACAATGACAGGGCGTGTTTCTTTGCCAAGATCTCGAGGCTTCACCCATCACAAGTGGAGTTTCATTGTGAGACTAAGAACCCGCTTTGATTTTATTTGATTTTACTTAATCTTATTTTTCTATTATCTGACTTAATATGACACGAACATGGAATACCCATGGATTCCTCGAAGTCTACAAAAATCCCCAAAACGTTACTACTACCAAGATAGAATCTATGCTTGTACAGATATGCACGTACATACATGTAGTAGCGCGTAAATGCGACCCGTTAATATAGCGTTCCCATAACTAGTAATATGCCTAGGGCTCCTTTTCTTATGTAAGCGGGGTGTCGGCTACATTCATTTCGGCCAAGAAAAGATGGCCCAGATCTGTCACTGGCCTTTTGTACAAGGCTCTGGGATAGAAAGAGAAACAGAAAATCTTAGAATCACAGCTTCAAGATGCCGTGAATAATGAAAATAAATCAATAAGCTATGTGGTTTTATGTTACAGCTTATTTCGCCATGCCCGACACGTTCAACACTAGGGCTGAGTATCTTAGGATACCGAGGTACTACATAGCTATTAGAGCCCCATTTCCACCTTAGAAAAAATGATTAAAAAAAAAATAGATACTGGCTGTTAATTCACTGATATATTCACCGGACTAATGTTGGTTTTCGAGGATAATTACTAAGCTATATACAGAAAATTTCCGCAGTTTCCAGTGTTGGCAAGGGGTTCGAAATCGTTGATCGTCTGAACGGGACCGTGCAATCAACAACTGTTGTTAAACTTTATGGTATTCTTGCTGTAACCTTGCATGCTGGCTATTGATCCGGCTTACTTTTTCGGCATGTCGTTGTTGGAGCTGTTGCAGTTGTCGCTGAAATCCATGCTGCTCACGTGCCTCCTGGCTTTTGAAATCTTGGATTCTTCGGGATATTTCTTGAAGTCTAAGCTGTAGATCCGTTATCGTAGACATAATGAGTAGTTATATAGTAGTATTAGTATAATGATCTAGTGATATATTTGTGTTGTGTTATAAGGAGGAAAAAGATGTTCGGAAAAGCGGAGAATTTTAAAAGTGGAGAAACCCGAGCAGGTACATGTCGAGAACAGATAGTTACTTGCAAGAGACCGATCTGTGCCCTGATCCTACGACACATCCAATCGCTGTACTCTGTACGTATGATTTAGAGATGTCCAGAACTGGAAGTTTTAGCCAACCCACGGTATGTGCATACATGGATGTACGCGAATATGCATCTAAACATCAAAATGTACAGAAGCCCGGCTTCGCTTAGTATCATATATACATTAGGTGCAACTGATCAATTTGTTTTGGCTTACGTAACTGTACGACTAACGACTAGATACCTTGAAAACTTGAAAGAAGTATTGGGGTTGGAAAGGATAATTAAAAGGATAACACGAAACCAAGATATACATAGTAAACATCTCAAGATGATTTTATCTACACATGTTCAATCTCATATCTATATTACTATTTCTTTTATTTTTCTTCATGCATAATTCACCTTTAGC
Source organism: Davidsoniella neocaledoniae (assembly GCA_009806295.1). Classification (NCBI taxonomy): domain Eukaryota; kingdom Fungi; phylum Ascomycota; class Sordariomycetes; order Microascales; family Ceratocystidaceae; genus Davidsoniella; species Davidsoniella neocaledoniae. The sequence continues at coordinate 21,901 of RHDR01000383.1, forward strand.
ATCTAGATCTAGCGTTATGCTTGTTATAGCTTTTATTTTATCACAACTGACAAGTCATGTAACGAAATATTATGTCTAGAATATAATGGCTTCCTATAGAAGACTTCTTTGATCGTTTTGAGTGCATTCGAGAATACACCAAAGACATAATTTCAATTTTCAACTTTTCAAATGATATCCCGAGCCGCCTTAAGAACTACTGCATATGCCCTTCATTTTACTGTCGACATGATAAAAAATTTTGGCACCCAACTTCTAGCCCTCCTTTGAAACCTACTTGAGGATTGATCACCTTTCTAACTATGCCGGAATCAACGACAGACGAATCAATATTTGATCTTCTTGCAATGGCTGCTGTTCAGCGGCATCTCCTAGAACGCCTCATTGGTCAGTTGACGTCTCCTTGCTCTATAACTCTAAACTAATATGTAACATTATTAGGACGATGTAACCCAGTGGAACCTAAGAGCTCTTTCATGGACCTCTCCGACCTTAAACAAGAACTCAATCATATTCTAGCCACTACAAGTGACAGTAACGGCCAAGCAATGCGACCAGATCAAACTTCGAATATGTCGAAATACAACAGTACCGAAGGCCATGCCAGCTATAGAGACTTTGTGAAAGAATCCATCGCTAAGATGGAATTTGCTCGAATGCTCAATCATGACCACAACCTAAGAAACACAGAATATAGATAACCTTGTCTCTGTATGACTAGCGCAGAATATCTCGATCGCAAGTCTTCCTCATACGTCTAGAACCACTCGACATTTTCACAACGACTCATGGAGTCTTAATTTTATCATCACTATCTATGGAAAATATGCATGACTATAACAAAATTGATTGATTCCATATTTATCATACATATATACGTGTGTTTATCTCGAGAGATGTGACTATGTTTATGAATCATTTCGTCCAAATATAGAACCAGTCACTTATATCGGAATTCCTTATACAAACAATGACTGTTAACGTAACTTCCATGAATATTGCTTACTTCGCCTTCACTCTAGATCCACTTCAATAATGGTCGTCGCTATATGCAGTTACTATAAATTGTTCAAGGGAACCAATAGAAAAAAAACCCGTGAAGCTAAGAAAAAGATACCCAACTATCTCATACTCGATATCGGGTTCTGATTGAGCCTTCGCCATCTTACTAAGTTCATTTCCACTGAAAATGGGAAATCTACGCTCATCGAGCACAGTTTGGGATCCAGAATCTTATTACTCGATATCCAGCGCCTTCTCGGATTATCAGAAATCCCTCAAAAACACAAAAGACATCCAGAAAGAGTTTGTTCTTCTTTTTCCCCTAAGCATCATATATAATTTGATAGGACTCATGTTCGAGATGCTAATAACTTTGCCTCCTTTTAAACACAGTAGCACGGCTGCAAGCATACAAGAACTTAACGCCAAGACTTCCCAATCTGAGAAACGAGGCAAATCCTCAGCTACTAGTGCCTCGACACCAACCTCAGAACATTTCGACCAAGAACGAGCACTGGACAACTTTGAAGACTGGGTAAAGACTACCGTCACAGAAGTCATGAAGGACCCACGCGCAATTGTCATCGTAAATGAAGCAAGAAAAAACCTAGGCAAGAGAGACGATTTGGTCGAGCGGTTCGGTAACGGGCTGACCTTGGCGCTTGAGGAAGTCAGAGCCATCAACGCCGAGATACAAAGAGATATCCAGAGAAACAAGAGACGAGAGCGTGCTAGAAGGCTTTCAAAAGGCACATGATCATGGGACAGCAAGCCTCTAGTGTGTAACATAGGATATTAAACTTATAGAATCTTTCATAAGCAAGTTGCTTTTGGCAAGTCTGTGTCCCAAAATGGCGCAGCTTCCTCGTTGGATACAATGCTATTGGAAGTAGTCATCAAATTTAGACTTCGCAATGTTTACACATTCTTCTAATCTTGACTCTTCACATCTACCGTCACTTTCTATCTCTCAAATTTCGTTGTCTTCCAATTTCAACTCTTAACTTGTTTCTATAATATCTACAACGATTAACCCACCTACGTTACCTTCCAGTTATCTTATTGTCTATCCAGTTCAGCCAGAAGTACCGACTTCAAAATACCGAAGATCAAGGTTGAAGCATTTCCAGTTATTTTCTCAACCTTCTTGCGTTCCTTGATAGCCTACATGTATGTTTCCTTTCTTGGTTATTATCTCTGTTGTCACTAATAGTATCTAAAGTAACACAAGCTCCATATTTAGTGATACCCATCATGCCTGGCATGTGTATGCAAGATCTACTCCGCGAAATTGACCTTTGCAACTCTTCTTGGTATCTCAATGAGTATCTACCACGCCGACGCGGAGTGAAAAAGGCCATGGTCAAATTTAACAGCCAAGCAACCCACGAAGCACAGGAGGCCAATAAAGTCTTCCAATTATAGTGCCGGAGTTTTATACCAAATCTAGTGCAAACTTCCTGGCAAGACCCGACATATTGTGTACATTGCACATCACAAAATCGTCCCTGGCTTGACATGGGCCCCAAGCTATCGAATGTAATATATAAGGATTGTTACACCCTTCCTGTCGCGCCGTGTTACACAACTCTCAGTAATTACCACCCTATTTCAGTCGTCGACAAGACACCTTGGGACTATGACGTCGATGTTAAGTCGCCGGGAGTCATCGCCCACGTAAAGTCAGATGAAACTTTTTTCGAGAGTGAAGACGATTATGATTATTACGGAACTATACCCTTTGGCCCGCCTAATAATCTTTTTGCGGGAGATACGAAGACGATATATCGCCTTTCAAGTGTCTCCCAGTGTCCGAGTTGTCCTCAAAAGGCCATGGGAATATTTGCTCTGAGAGTGTACACCAGTCGAAACTAAAAGAGGCAGAAAGTGCCCATAGTAACAGTTTCAATGTCAAAAATGAACGCAGTGCATCCCCGATCATTATCAATCTCGAATCGCTCTTTTATCCCCAGTCAGAGCAGGGCCATAACATAGATCCTACTAGCAGTGACGCTACTCAGGCATCTATAATGTCTGATATATGTCCACTAAGCCCATCATCAGACCGTCCCATGACCGACGGAGTGGAACATAATTTCGATGGAACTTGGGAAAAATCACCGGAACAACCTCATCGTCTATTTTCGTACGCCGAAGCTCTAACTACAAGCCGTCAAGAGATTCACGATGAGTCGGTGGTAGGGTCTCAAGACGAATCCAAAGATGTAACCACGCCCATCACAACCAGGGCGAAACAGCGAGAGGTACGAAGAAAAAGGTCATATACAGAAAGGAGTCATACATCATCGCCTTCTCCTGGATGGGTTAAAGTGACGAGAAAGAAGAAATTTTAGTAGATTATGACTAAAAATCCAGGGAAGCAAGTTGTGGATGATGTCATACCAGTTGAAAACTACAGGCTGTTCTCATGAGATCAATAAATTATCGTTTAATGGTTATAGTATACTTCTACAGACACTTGTATTCTTTTTTTGAAGAAAAGACTAAGTTAATGCTATTTTCCAATTCTATATATAGCCCAAGTATGCCGTAGTTCACCATGTACTTCATTGTCAAGTATCACAAGGGTTAAATCGACCCTAAATGCAATGGGACTTTCTTATCTTATCACATGGGCGCTTTTAGTCGGTAAGAAATAGCGCCAGCTCACGACATCATAGCTTCTTTTGTAGTCTAGCGAGCAATATGCCATCGTCTTCAACGAGAGATTCCACACCACACAACTCGTCTATGCTTATTCGGTCATCCATTATCACTTTATCATCATCTCGCCGATCTATCTAGTCCGAAAAATGGAGTGTATAGACGATTCTCGTTATCGTACGTCGACCCAATTCTCTATGTGGTCATTTTCCAAAGCGAAACTACTAGAGCTCCGAACAAAATCAAATGCTATAGCCAAAGAACATATCGCAGCTCGACTAGCATCTGAGGAAGGCGGTGCCGATGGAATTGAGTTTCTTACGGTTCAAGAAGAAGACCAACTTCTCAAGTTCTTCATAGTAGAGCTTCTACGTGCAGCTACCTTTTGCCAACTTCCGGCAGAGATTCGTGCTACAGCGGCCGTCTTCATGCGTCGCTTCTATGTCACGAACTCAGTTATGATGTACCCTCCGACTAATTTACTGAAAACATGTCTATTCTTTGGCTCCAAGACCGAAGGCCATTACACGAGGCTAGCAAAATTGCCGAAAAGTTCCCCAAGACGACACCAGAAGAGATTGTTGCGGGAGAATTCCTGCTTTGTCAAGGTATCAGATTGCGTTTGACGTGAGGCATCCATTTAGAGCTCTAGAAGGCATCGTGTTGGAGTTACGACGTTCATATCCTGAAGATGTAAGTTTGAGGGGCCAGATATACCAAGGCAACCGAACATTCACTAATATATCATAACAACTACAGGATCTTCGTATTGAGGATGCCCATGTTCGGGCTCGCGAAATCCTTAAATTCAGCCCATTAGTCACCGATGCCTATTTCCACTATACACCGTCACAAATAATGTTCGCAGCATTTTCCATCGCAGATCAAGAGCTGGTTGATCGGCTATTTGATGTACTCGTCGGGGCCGCCAATGTCGATGAGACAGCAGCCGAGGAAGCCAAAGAGAGGATTTATGGAACTATCAAGACTTGCCAAGTCTTGCTCGAGACCGAGCTACCGGAACGTATGGATAACTTTTGGGGGTCTCAGGAGTGCAGTAAGGAATTGCGTCCTCTCCAGAAGAAGCTTCGTAAATGCAGAGATCCCGATCGTATTGATCTCGTGAAACTCCAAAAGGCACGGAGAGAGCTCAGCTCTCGGATGGAGAGAGAGGATGAAAAGAAGCGTGAAGCGAAACGAAGAAAGGTCAGCGCAGAAGATCCATTCGGTCCTCCACTGGGCGCTTAACGCAGACTTTTTCGACTTGGTTCATATTTTGAGGCCTTTTTAATATAACATTATATCTCGTTTTGCATTATCAGAAAGATGGATAGTCGCCCATAAGAAGATCGACCTGATAAATAGCAGTTTACTATGGCTTAACGATTCATTTAGTGGTCCGGTATATCTTCCGATGCCGCTGTGACCCCCCGTGCAGAGCGGTGTGCATATTTCGCATGCACGGGTATTAACGGCCGATCACGGCTTATAAGCTATGATGAGCCTACATGTTTGAAATAGCATGATCAGCTCTCGGAGAAAGGAAGAGAGCAGGTTTCATGCTGTGCTAAACAAAGTATCTACATATCTTACAAGTTAAGGAACAACCGTATCGTACACCATAACAGGGCCTTGTTAATAAAAAGGAAAACTCTATACATATTAACGTTTCAATTATCTATTTGCCTTTTGTTGTAGATATCAGCTCACGGGTAAGGCCACTCAAAGTGGCGTCATCATGAATATTTTCAAGCGCTTGGAACTACCTGCTGAATATTTCCATGGGCCAAAACCCACCCAGGAAATTAGGCTAATGAGGTTATGGACTAACAATACGGAAAACTTGTGCGTGTGCATTATCGGTATGGCGAAGAATATCTCAAGCGAGAGCTAAATGTATGGGGCTCGAGTGGTGGCGTGATGATAATTTCGAGGATTGGCACGACGAAAAAAAAAAAGCCCCTCGGTTCTGCAGAGGGCACTACAACACTATAACCTGAATGTTTTTCTTTTCTACATTTTTTTTCTTGCAATGAAGCTTGGGCTTTGATCGTATAATTCCGTAGAGTTGGAAGCTATTTTGGTGTCGGGCGGTGTTAAGGTAATCCGAGCCGAACATAGCTTAACTAGTGGAATAAGTATAGTTGTAGAAATAAAATAAATAAAAAAGGTCTCAGCCAGATTATCTGATCAGATAAGATCAAGTTTAAGGAAGTTTGGGAAGGGGAGGGGTTTGTTATTGGATCTTCAGGTTGTAAGGAAAAACGAACTGAAGGGTGCATTGGAAAAGGGACAGGATTTGACATTCGAGCGCTTTGACAGGACCACAGGACATATTAGTATTCAGAAGAACTGCTAATAAGAGAAGGACGACATTGGCCGGATAGGCTTGGCAGTGAAACTAGGGGTCAGGATAGAGATGTGGCATAGCTTTGGGGGTGAGATCTTATACAGGATAAAAGCTATTGGTATCGATCAAGGATATATCCGAATTTATGAAGCAAAGGTATATATATACAGCTAATTACGGTCTCTTCACGAGTTTATTCTCCATGACTTGTAGACAGTGAGGCTAAAGTTGTCTATGATATCGTGATGATAGCTCATGTTATATCTGTAACTTGTCAGTTTGACTATGAAGCCTTAGGCAAGAAGATATGATCCAGCCTAAAAAGAAGCAAATAAAAATTGCATTCGAATGAGATCCTTCGCGCAGCTTAGCTCGCTCTTCCGAGATGCTGGGCCGACTGAAAGGATTTGGTGTTGCTTGTCACCACTATTAGTACATACAGCGTCTTGTTACAAGAGGCTATGGTAGTAGTACCCCTCTATGCTACTGTAGCTACATGTATATCTTCTAGTTGCTTTACTCTGCTTGCTAACTACCACTGCCACTTATACTGATATTTTCTGCTTGCTGATCATTATCGTGAAGGGTTCCTTGCAACCTAGGAGGCTAATGCTACCAATATTATTAATTTTTTTTGTACTTAGTAGTAGCCAAGCGAGGCCGGCGCTCCTTCTTGCCTGTTTCGCCGCGATGGGGAGAGTGGAGCCGCCTAAGTAAACAAGATAGAACAGCACAGAATACTTAATAATAATTTTAGGAGAAAGAAAATAAATAATATTTTGTATAAAAAGAAAGAAAGAGAAATCTACGCACGAGCCTGCTAAGAGAAGTAGGAGGAAGCGCTGTCAGATTTCTATGTGGTAATGCATTTGGGGCATGGCGAATCATAGGTATTAATGACAATGAGGAAATGTTGACATGATGTAATGTTGACAATTAGTGTTTAGATATCCTCACTCACGAACAAGTTACAAAAACTCAAGAGTCGTGATAAAACCAAAGATCATTCTCAAAGCTTGTTGTTGAAATAGAAAGGTTAGGGTTTGTGTACTAATATACAGAATGAGGCTTATTGTCACCCCCAAAAAAGTTCGGTAGGCTGAAAGGGAGTTTTACTCTAATGGTCGAAGCTTCCAGTTTTCCGGCCGAGGTGAGAGAAAAAAAAGAATTAAATAATTGGGGAAATAAGATTCTCCTGAAAAAGGGTACAAGGGAGAGTCAGCCGAGAAACTGTTTCTGAAAAAAAAAAGTATAGTAATTTTTAGTACTAGGGTAAGTTGACTAACTAGAACATACAGGCAAGGAATAAATACATACTAACGTACAACCAAAAAAGATCGGAGAAGGGCTTTGGAGAAATCGTAATGGATTGCTTTTTCTGTCTGGTTTGGTGGTAGTTCGGTCACTGGAAAGTTGTGGAATTTCGGTCTCCGGGATTTACAGGAGAGTAAACAATCACTAAACTACCTGATAGTCATTGATTTCTTTGTTCTACTGGTATTAAGCTGCACTTTGATTGTTGACTACTTTGGACACAGTATCTGTGTAATACTAAAAAGGGTGGTGTGCTGTGCTCAACCTCTTTTTTTTTTCTTTATGTTTCAGTGCCTATAAATTGTCAGACGGTATTACGGGCCTTGTACGCTAGAATTAAAAAAATAAAGATTATAAATTTGAGCCTCAGTGCGGCGGCCCATTACCGCGAACATATGATTTTAATTTTATCTTATTTTTTTCATTTATAAATTTCTGCCTATAATTCGCACTGAAATCATTTATCGTGACTGGGGTTATAGGTGGAAAGTTTTAGTGCCTCGTTCCATTTTCCCATTATTTTTCATCTTTCTCCCATCAATCCGCCCATTCATCCTTGGGGTATAAAACCCATATACAACTTACTAGTATAAATGTATCCACTCAAATA
>RHDR01000384.1:0-29829 GCA_009806295.1 Davidsoniella neocaledoniae
AACTTAGAACGGATTAAGAAAAAGTCCACTGTACTGAGAAGTAGGTTGTCCTTAACCTTACATTGTATACTAGTATTAGTTCAGGGCTGTGTATCTTAGGATACCGAGGTGCTACATAGCTACTAAAAGCTCCATTTCCACCTTAATAAAATTGAATTAAAAACACTAAAAGATGAGCATTGGTAAAAAAATGATATTTTCTGGCTTACAGTTTGTGCAACTCCACACTTTCTAAGTACATGTTCTGAAAGTTTTTCTATCTTACATAGCTATCTATATTTCTCTTCATATGCTACCCTTAGCTTCCGTTTGATCTTGGATTTGGCTTTGCCTTTTTTCATTCCTAATTGCACCAACTACTAGGTAGATATCGATGTAAACACTTGTAACATATATTTTCCATCCCTCTCTTCAATTGAAAGGACAAGGGAACCGAAGTTATCACAAAGTATATAGTTGTAGGAGGAAAGAGAAGGCTTAAAAGCTACTTTGGTCATGATGTAAAGATCATAGCTAAATGTTGTGACCTAAGTGGATTAAGGTACACTTACAGTACATTTTTCAGGGTTTAATCCTTTTTCCTTGAGACTTTACGTTTCTTTAGGCTTTGCCTTTCCTTTCCTTAGTTGTGACGAAGTTTTACCTTAAGGCTCTTTAGCGGGGCCGCAGCCATCTTGTATTTGTACACGTGCAATTTATGTATTTAGTCATCATTGCTACCTCAGCCCCACCTGTAGTCCCCCTTGAAGCCATTATTAGTAAGTAACTTCAGTACTATGAGTACTATGTAGAAGCAATACGTCAACAGCCTGTTAGCCTTAGTAACTGCCAATACATAGCTTGTCTAGCTCCAAACCCCTCCCTGCTATCTTCCAAATAGAAACGATTGTAGGTGCATATGAATAATACTACATACCTCACCAGCTATACACTATTTCTTTCAACATCCATTCTTTTCGATCGAGTTCCATTCATTCGCACTCTACCTTCATTATTGTGCGCAAAGAGTTTAGAATTAAGACTCCCTCAGCATTTCCGAAATCTTGTTGGAATCACCTCAGAACTGCTACCATCTTCGCAGCTAACACACGACTGTTTCTCATGGATTTCAAGCTTTCCGCTCAGCTTGCTGGGCATGATTCCGATGTTTGTCACCCAATCCAAGATGAGAGCTCATTCTAAGCACAATTCTAACTTGATATCGTAAACAGGTTCGGGGCGCCATATTTCCTTCTCCCAGTTTTATCTTAACCGCATCCCGAGACTGCACTGTCCGGAGATGGCAGCGTACTCCCGATTCCTCATTTGAATGCTTCATTGCCAGCCAAGGCTCCGAATACGTCAATGCCGTCACATATATCCCCTCATCTACTCAACACCCCAACGGACTCGTCGTATCTAGTGGCAAGGACACCATCATCGATGTTCGAAGTCCCACATCATCTGCAACTGATAGCGCCGAACGCATGCTCATTGGTCACGGCCACAATATATGTACCCTAGATGTATCTCCCAACGGATCTTTGATCGTATCAGGCGGATGGGACTGCCAAGCTCGTATCTGGTCCCTGGAGAATTGGGAGACTCAGCTAAGTAAGTCAAGAACACATAATTTGAATTTGGCTCGAAATACCTTGAGCGCTAACATAATGTAGTGCTACAGGAGCATGAACTTAGTGTATGGATCGCTATTTTCTACGACGACAACACTGTGATAACTGGCTGTGCGGACAAGAAGGTCCGGATATTCGATCTTCGCAAGAATACTGCCGGGGATGTCCGCCCTGTATCAACGATCCATACCCCCGATATTGTTCGTGCAATCTGCAGATTGCCAACTGGACATGCATCCGGCGCAGATATCGCATGTGCATGCAACGACGGAGTGATTCGCCTATACAAGCTCAATGGGCAATTGACCTCAGAGCTTATTGGTCATGATAGCTACATATACAGCTTGGCTACACTCCCTAGTGGTGAGATAGTCAGTACGGGCGAAGATCGAACTGCCAAAATCTGGAACGGAACAACTTGCATCCAAACAATCACACATCCAGCTATCAGTGTTTGGTGCGTAAGTGTGTGTCAAGAGACTGGTGATTTTGTTACTGGAGCAAGTGACAATATCGCTAGAGTCTTTACTCGAAGCCAAGAACGATATGCGAGCGAGGAAACCGTCAAGCTTTTCGAAAATGCTATCAAGGCATCTTCAATTCCCCAGCAGCAAATGGGATCTATCAACAAGGAGAAGGTACCTGGTGTCGACTTTCTCACCACGAAGTCAGGAACAAAGGACGGCCAAGTGCAAGTTATCAAACACGACGATGGCTCCTTGGCTGCTTATACGTGGTCTACAAGTCTTCAAAAATGGGAACATGTTGGTGCTATTGTTGACTCTGCTGCAACAAATGGCCAAAAACAATCATACAACGGAAAGGAATACGACTATGTTTTCGACGTTGATATCGACGAATCCAAGCCCCCCTTAAAACTCCCTTTCAATCTCTCTCAAAATATCTTCGAGGTGGCACGCAAATTCCTGGAAGACAACGAGCTTCCTATCTCGTATCTTGATAATGTGGTCAATTTTATCGAAACAAATACCAAGGGTGCTACACTAAGCACTAGCTCGGGCGCCGGCCAGAACGATATCCAGTCAAGTCAAAACTCAGATGGCACATCCTCGCTGCCAAAAGTGCTACCACAGAAGGAGTATATCGGGCTTCTTAATGGAAAGTTCGACAGTAAGTGTTACCTATTATAAATTCATTTCCTTCTTGTAGAAACAAAACTAACAAGTTTTACCAGATATGGTCAACAAAATCCATCTCGTGAATAAAAATCTCATCAGCTCGGCACGAAAGGAGTTCGCTTTGAGCCCAACTGAGGAACAGGCGCTTTCTGATTTGCGTCCATGCATAGAAAGCAACACGCCAATCACGGCTGATGATCTCGAGATTGTCATAAAAGTTGCTACTCAGTGGGACTATACAGACATACTCCCAGGTCTCGACCTTCTAAGATTCTTAGTCCGTTACCCCGTCGTTACGGAGTATACTAGTGTCGATTCCAAGACTATCCTTGACTTGATCTATCAGAAGGTTTTGACCCCACCCGCTGGTCAAGATATCAATCTAAATTCCGTCATCATGGCTCTCCGGACCCTTGTCAACGTTTTTCTGTCGCCAGAAGGATCCGCTCTTCTATCAATGGACGCTGAAAAATCCATTTCATTCCTGGAGAAGATAAGTGGTGTCAACGGCAAGGCAATCGGTCCTAACAACCGTCATATCCAGATTGCTATTTCAACCGCCCTTATCAATTTCTCGGTTTTGAACGGGCAGTCTACCTTATCCCCACAGCAGCAACAACGCCTCGTGACTATTATCGGTATAATTATCAGCAACAACAACGACAGCGAAGTGTTGTATCGTTCTGTTGTTGCTCTTGGCACTATACTACACACAAAGAAGGCATTGATCAACGAGCCATGGCAAGTGTGGGTAAGAGCCATCGTAGAAAAATGTGAGGAATCGCGTGTCAAGAGCGTTGGAAGAGAGTGTCTCATGCTTTAAGTACAACGTAGCCATACCTAGCTCATAAATAAAAGTAAATAAATTTCCAACATTGTAATACAAGTAATCAGTAGTCATGCTTCCAATTCAGGGTTGAATGATATAATGGACTATTATAGTCATGCGTTCACAATAAGAGTACTATTGAACATGAAAAGTTGGCACATATTAATTGACATAAAACAGATAATAAAACTAGAAACCTAAACGCCACTCTTGTAAACATAATGGAAGCCGAACAAAATGGCATTTTGTAACCACGCCAAAAAGGGCTGTCTCCTCGGCATGACTCTTCTACGACTCTCCTAAAATATCATAGCATCATGTAGAATAGAGATCCTAATGCCAGAACCAGCCACTCGTTGCGTGCAGAGGTTATTGCTTGATAGGCTATAGAGCCTGAACCTTCAGAAGTTGTAGTAGTGCTAGCCTCGGACACTGTGATGGTGTATACATCAGCAAAGCCAAAGTCTGAGCTGTTGAAACAGTTGGTTTCGTTTACTTCGGCGATTTTTGAATCACCAGGTTCGGCAAATATGATGTCGACACACTATCAAGACGCAAATGTTAGAGACTAAACCTATAGCGACTGAAATCATAAACGGGAATAGGAAAGCAGTGTTGTGTGTCAAGGAACATATGATTACTTACCGCATACAAAGCAGCACCATGTTGAGCCAGTTCAACAATTTGAATGGTAGCCAAGTCGCCAGCCTTAGCTGTGATATTAGTAGGCATGGGAACCTGTGGGAAGCAAACAGTTCCTGGGTAAGGCGTGTTGGAAGGGCCAATGAGTTGGACATCTTTCAGCATTGTGTTTGACATGTTTTGTGGTCCTTCATTAGGACCATCAGTTCCTAGACCTAGATTAACATGCAAATAGGCAGTTTGGTGACCTTGGAACCATCCTGGCTGGAAAGCAACAGCGCCGCCAGTTGTTGGCCAGTATGTCCGATTTGTGGTTGTGTTCAAGCCACCACCTAGATATCGTCAGTATATGATAACAGTGTGATGGTATGAGAAAGAGCTATTGCCGAGAATAGACTCTCTATTCGGTTGATAGAGCACGTACATGGATACATCCATTGCATCCCATATGGAAATGTATCGTTTGTTATGAGGTTGTTTCCTCGGGTTCCCGGGTATGTTAAGACGATATGAGCACTGCTGAGCGATATTAACGCAAGGAGACTGATTATGGACTGAATTTGAATCATGTTGATTTTGAGTCTGCTGTTTTGGTGGCTAGATATAGATGCGTATGGTGTATATATCCCCAGAGTGTCGAACGGATTTGAATGTTCTTTGCGGAGGTTGGCAGCACTGTTGTATTGGGGTAACTGAGTAGATCCTCGAAATCAAGACTTAGGGTCTGAGCAAGTCATGTGTAAAAAATTAAGAAGACAATGGGAGGGGATATCAAGAAGATCTTCAGACGTTTAGAAGACTATAATAAAGAAAGAGTATGCAAGGAAGCTCAAATCCACAAAAATAGAAAATAGTATAGAAAACACAGATAATTACATATGAAAAAGGTTCATGTGCCAAGCAAGTATCAAGAAGGAGGAGGTAACTTAAAAAAAAGAAGTGGAAGATTTTGGAATTTCGATGGCAGTAAGATAAAAATCAAGAATGAAATGTCAGCATGTCAGAAATGGGGGCGAAACCTACAGATATAACAGAACTACCAACCAAGTTACTGGCTAAATGGTTTTGCTGACGCCAAAAAGTTATGCCAGCTCTTCTCTCTTTGTAAGCGAGAAGGTGGGTTGGGTGTACAATATCAAATCTAGTATTCATATCTATACAGAATATAACATACCGTGCCAAAAAGTACTCTCTGACTATGGCATCCTTGTCATGAACCTTCCCCATATACCCATTCAAGGAACTAACTATGACTAACAACACACCCTAATCATATATCAAAACAGGCTGTTAATGCTCATTGCCCATTCTGAATCGAATGTCAATTGGCCCGAATGCTCTTCTTGACGCTGGGAAAGTGTGATATGGTTGTAGGTTCGGTATAGCACCATCTAACCATTTTTGCTACCATAGCTTTCGGTCTTCAGGTGGCATTTACCGAACCAACAATAGAGGTTTTTTTTCTTCCTGTATGACAACCAACAGCTTATAGTAGTTGTCCATGATACCACAGGCTTGGCTTGTGAGCCAACGACACCATCTCTTACAAACGTTCATGAAGGGAAGTACTTAGTAGTCAGTTCATCTTCTGTGATGTCTGGCGACAATATCAAGTCAAGTCAAGAATATAGCACAATGCTCACAAAACCATTCGGACAAACAAGAAGAAACCCATCGCACAGTGCTTGCTCGTTAGACTCAGTATGTCTTACGGCTTAACGAGTCAATCTAATTGGCTCTCTTCCCATCACTGTAAGCGCCGAGCTCACCAATCACCGTAACAATCCTGCCATCGCCCCCGCTTTTTAAGTGATCATCGCGCCTTCTGTGTGCATTCGAGTTCTGATTGGCTGCGCCTGATTACGCCAAAATCTCAAGTACGTGTTTTCGGGACACAGCAAATCTAAGCGCTAAACTGTCATGAAATCAGAACGATATTACAAAAGTATGCTATTCCTATTGTTATGACATGCTGTGATTCTGTACGTAGTCTGGGCTGATGTACATATTTTTGTCCTAGCTTAATATGTAGAATGAAATTGTGCTGTTGAGTAATCAAGGGTTTTACATGGATGGCTTAATGTTCTCCTTAACCCTTAGAAAATGGAATAGTAAAAGAGTGGGCCCAGATTGATCTTACAAGGAGATTAGAATCACAAGCGTAAAAGCCATAGAAAATCAAGTGGCTTAGCATAAATTCTCACAATTGTTGCTAAGCTTTGTGTCACCCACAAGACATCAGACTCTCATCATGACATCCATAAATGCCAAGGAAGACGAATGGACCCATATCCGGCGAGGAAAGAAGAACAACCGGAATAAGAAAGCATCTCTATCTTCACCAGTACATAATTCCCTACCATTATCAGAATCTTCGTCATCATCAGCACCAGCGGCCCCACGATCGCCTACCACAACGCTGACGGAAATTTCAACGACCCATGGTTTATATACTAGGCAGTGGGAATCTTCTCACTGCATAACTGAACTTTTGAAACTTTTGAAGGATCGGCAAATATCACAATCTGTCTCTGTTACGACCGCGCTTTGTTTAGGTATCGGGAGCTTTGACGCCGAAGTTGGCTGGCAGGCTCGTAGAAGAGCCCATATACAATTGCTTGCTTTTCTAGAAATAGTGAATATTCTTGGTAAAGGTAGAGTGACAGCTTTTATTCCTGGGCACATATAGGCGGGCAGTATCGCTAATATATGAATATAATAGAACTTGATGACACAATTAAATGTGTTTTCCAAGAACCTGAATTCACAACGGAAGATGTTAAATTCATACAGTCTTTAGGCCATGAAGTTGTGACTTCACCAGGCGGCTTTGAACTTGTTGATTCAGCTTGCTTTGTTTATGGCATACACTTGTATGCTGATATCTACACAAAAACATTGAAAAAAGACCTACCTGCCATGTTTATCGGGACGGGATGGGATGCCTGGAATGAGTATGAGACAATTCCGCCCTACGTGATACTAAAGAATCCATAGAATATTGACAACCTTTCTAGCATACGATTAAGCAGCACCACTAAACGACCGAGTCGTCTTGCTGAGATGCACGAGACACACGAGAGAGCAGTATTTCCTCAGGATGATGACCACACATTCTCAAGTACTGTTGTGTATTGGAATACAGGCAGGACAAAGACAACACTTCAAGGTAGAGAAAAAAACAATATATCTTAAGTGAGTATGGCATTACACCAGAAAAAAAAATCTCGAATTGTTGAGGGAAGTCCTAAATTATAGATATAGATATGTCTGTCAAAACTGCAAAATTTTTGGGAGGTTTAAAGAAAACAAGAATGATCTTTATATAAAGGATATGATAAGACAACAATGCTATTCCTACTTCGCAAGAGATTGAATTTCATATCCGATCAAGACCTCTGTTGATGTACCTTCCCAGCCCCTAGTTCCTGCCGTCGATATCATAAAACGGCAGGTTGGGTCAATGTACAGATGAGAGATAACTCCGGCACGAGGTGGACCGGGAACGATAAGGAAAGGAACAGTATGTTTGGCTGTAGATGTGTCCTTCAAGTCATACAGACGCAGAATATCGTGGGAAGCACTAGTTGTTGTATGTTAGCAAGACGAACGGGTGCCCATCACATGTATAACACGAAGAAGAACTTACCAAATGATATGACGGCCGTTCGGCATGGCCCGAACAGCACTCACAGCACCGCTACCGTTCGGAAAACGTAGTGCTCGCTCCGGAGTCCAGCCACTGCGTGCTTTGTGAATACTGTATTCCTCGACTGTGGAGTTTCTGCGACCAGCATATATAAAGTTTCCATCCGGACTCCAAGATGCTCCCATACACCACGGCGGGGTTCCGCGGGGTGGCATGATTTTTGCTATATGTGATTGCACACGACGATCCCAAATTCGGATTGTACCATCGATGGCTGCTGAGAAGAATGTCGTTTCGGACATTTGACCAGGTTCACTGGTCTTTGTAGGCTCTGGGAATGATATTACCATCCTATCAGAATCTGCGGCAACAGTGGATTCTGTGCCACCAGATGCTGATGGATCTATATCCATAGAAGTAACTGGCTGGGACGTATCTTGGGATTCATCTAATGCCATCATGTCTATGGGCTTCGACTCTTCAGTCGATTCCTTTTCCTCTGTGGCTTTAGCTTCAGGCTTGTCCACAACTTCGTCTGCTGGTATGGTTGCCTGGCTGTCAGATACCATGGGTACGTCAGCGTCTTGGTTAAATAGTGGCTCCTTGACCGCTTCTTCCGAGGTATCCGCCGGTGGTACTGCGTCGGCCACGGTATCGGTCATATTGATATCGTGGTTTTCGCCCTCACCGAGGTCGTGGTCGAAAGATCCAAAACCCTCGGCACCGAACCCAGACCCGCCAACATCGTCTCCGAATAGAGATCCAGCATCACTGCCGCCGAATAAACTCTCGTGGGCAGGCGAGGGTTGAGATTCTACAGCGGAGATATTAGGAGCGAATGGGTTGTTTTTAGACGATTGAGCATTATTGCGATTGTTACTCGCAGCTAAGCCAAAAAGCCCAGGGCCAGATCTGAGTGTATCGTCCGTAGAAAATGTGTCACTAGGGGCAGCATCAATGGCAGCTTCCGGGGGGATGAGCGCGCCACCCTCGGGACGAAGCTCTAATGCAGATACTTGACCTCCACTACCGTCAAATGTCCGATCAACTTTGCCAGTGTTAAGATCCCAGTTGATGATACGTTTATCCCAACTTCCACTCAAGACGTTCTTTTCGTCGGGCAATAGTGTAAGCACACTAACAGCATTGGTATGTTCTTGCAATGAACATATACGCTTACCCTCGTCATGGCGTACAGTCTGAAGGTTGATGCATCCCGAATCTAGACCAGAGAGCACCCATAGCGCACTCGAGTTGATAGCTAATGAGTAAACTGGTGAAAGAACATGATCTTCTGACTTGGTAAGAACCCCAGGAGCAGGCGGTTCTTCATTTTCCCAATATCCCATCAAGACACCTGCTTTGAACACGCTATCGACAAAGGGGTGTCGTTGAGCTACAGTCAATGGAAGCTTTCCATTGATGGTGCTTGAACCGTCATACTTTCGAATATACCCGTCTGCGCCACCAGTCATCCA
This sequence comes from Davidsoniella neocaledoniae, assembly GCA_009806295.1. Lineage (NCBI taxonomy): Eukaryota > Fungi > Ascomycota > Sordariomycetes > Microascales > Ceratocystidaceae > Davidsoniella > Davidsoniella neocaledoniae. The sequence continues at coordinate 9,351 of RHDR01000384.1, forward strand.
ATAGCGTAGATCTGGAGTAGCACTGACAGCATTGATGCTAGTACTCTGTGGAGCAGCCATGGTTGGAATGATATCGTATATGCGTGCCGTGATTGCTTCTGGTCGGAGTTTGGGTCGAGTGCGCAAGGAGTAGGGTATTGTCGATGCGTTTGGAGGATCTACTCTTGTTGTACCATCAGTCGCACTTTCGGTCTCGGCTGGCTTGTTTCTGGCGTCGTTACCAGCCATCTCTTGGCCGGCATCAACATTTCCGTCGGCGTCTCCATCTCCATCTCCATCCCCATCGGCATCGGCATCGGCATCTCCATCATTGTCGTGCTCTTCCTCGTCGTCATCATCTTCTCCATCTGGCTCGCCGTCATTATCGCCTTCGTTATCATTATCGTTATCATTATTAGCATCTGCCTCGTCATCTTCGTTATCATGGTCATCGACATCGTCCATAGCCTCTTCGCGGTCATTGTCAGTGGAGGCGGCGGAATCGCGATCGTCGTCGTCCATATTCTTTACAAACGGTTATATGAGAAAAGAGGATATTACGGTAGTTTGGTAATATCTAGTGTTTGCAGTCAAGCCTGTCGAGTAAAAACGAAAAGGAGAAGACGCGCAACTAAATCAATTGAAAAGTGTGCGTTGGTAGGGATGTTGAAGATTGTCAATATAGAGGATCGTGTTTTGTCGCAAAGTAAAGTGTAATTAATCTACAACAGCTAGCTTCTTATCTTATCAATACAAAAATAATAGAGAAAGGTACTGTATATAGCCCTATGGTAAACCCTAATTTGTGACTGTCTTAAATTCAACTACAATATTAGAACACTAGTCGAGTAGCCATCCACATGCGTAATTGAATTGGTTTCTCTACATCACGAGTCACTGCTTCTTCAGCCACTAAACCATCTGTTAGACTATATATACCATGTCATTTATCGAATTTTTGATCGTTTTGTGCGGTATCTTCCTTTCACGATGTGTTTGTGTTGGGTGTACTACTAACTATTCTACTGATCAAAAAAATCAAGGCTTGATTGAGCATTTTTCGACTGTTGGAATTATTCATTGATAAAACTATACTGTGAGTTCTTGTTGCTGAAAAGCCATGAAACACGAAAGGGCAGAAATAGGGCGGTATCCCAATTATCATTTCTAATCTACTAAATTGTCAATTTTGGAGTTGCCTTGATTCAGTCATAATTGTACTTGTACTCATGGATGACCTCTCTTTACTTGTCTCGATATAAGTACAATACATAATCTATCATAGTTATCTAGGCCATGATTGCGTCTTCAAAACAGGCTAGTTCCTAAGAAAGCTAAGATGTATTTATATTGCCTTCTTGTTAGCAACATTGAAACTGTAAGATGACTTGAATCATGAATAGTAATACTAAACTTATGTAGATTACTACATAATCTACACACATATACATATAGTTACATAGTCGTCGGGAATTTTAGAAGTTTGACAATATATGTAGGGAAATGTCAGTCTACAGAAACTTGGCAGAAAGCTAAGCAAGACCCATGAAATGTACTGTGGTTTTAATTCGGATAATTATTATATATGTATACTGATAGCCGCATGTTCTTAGAACTTATTGGTAGGCTACCCGTACACATCTGTATTTATACATATAGATTATTTACCATGCTATATCACCATAATTAATACAACTACAAAGTAGAGGCAAATTTGTAAAGCATGGATCTGGCTGAGGACGCCGCCTGCAGCCAAAATCCAAGAGCTGATACACCATCATCCACTAAACCCTGCATTTTAGCTCGCTTACCATGCTATTGTAACATGGGTTCTCGCGCAGCACATATTTAGCTAGTTTATGATCATCTGAGTCTTTACTATCATAACATGACGAAGATAAAAAACAGAATAATAGCAAAATCACAAGTATGTACATGTTGATTTGTATAGAGCATGCATGTATGTATGTAACCCTAACAAAGTTTTCCAAAGAATTGTTTTACCTCATATGCGACTCGAGAGCAGTAATTTTATGGGATAATGTAAACTTGGCGCTTCCATGTTATAGCTTAAGGGCTATATCGGACATCGCCAACTATCAGTGGTTATTTCATTACATATATTCATATTCAGTCCTATCACAATAAGAATAGAATGATTTGAATGATTAGATACATATACATGGGCATGTCTGAACTAACCTTGAAAGGTACGTATGTTCATTCAAAGTGGATAGTTATGTAGTTAAAATGAAAAGACCATAACTAACTACAGAATTTTGTACTTTTAGCACCGCATTTCACCACTATTACACAATATATTTGCTGTAATTTTGCATGTTTACAGACAGTTGACTAGTTGTATCGCTAATGGGGTCTAAAACCCATGGAGGCGTTTTGTAGCCTAAGCCTGACATAACTCAAATTCATGTTGTTGGCTGTGGCTTTTGTACTGAGCAATTTCATCCGAGGATTCGTTCCGATAGCAAGCATTCTAGGAGCGGAAACTTTTTTCGTTTTCTCGTTTGCTAGGTATCCAGTATGTAACTATTCGAGGTATGTGATAACGAATAGCAGTGTACAGCTAGTTGTATATCATGTTACAACTATGTGAATACCTCGGAGACATTTATTATACCGTTTTCACTAGTAGCGCCATGTACAACTTGGGTAGGTTACATTGTGACAATATTGTCTAGACGTTCTCTCTTTCTTAAGAAATGACTGTGCTATCTATATTTGCTATGATTAACTGGAATAGCTGAATAGATGCCTTTAAAAATGTTTCCGAGCAGTTTATACTAGCAGATCAAAAGGTGCTGGGCCGTTCGTTGTTGTAATTATAGGCTAGGAACTAGTGGGACACAGAAAGTGTCTATTCTAGTGTCATGAAAATATATATATATCATATGTGTATGTAATAAGAAACATATGTATTTTGTGCCTCATGGATAGGGTCATCATACACATAAAGATCTAGCAAACTAATGAAGTGATGTCAGACAAAAAATAGGATATTGACTACAGTGCAACAAGATATAGTCCATTCTCTATCCACCATAGTATTAGTTTTAGGTGGAGTTGTAGTATCTTCGTAGTACTTAGATAGATATACATATCATTCAAGTAAAACGTAATCGCCGAAGGTTGTCTTGCTATTACTATGGATAGCAAACAAAGGTTATGCTTGTTAGATTCGTAATATATAGGTTTACCTATATATGTCATATGCAATGTTCAATACAGCAAATGTCCTTGACTTTCACTCCCTTCTTCGTGCAGTCAATCGGTGCCTGCTTTATGATAAGCATCATTTGTCAAGATATAACCTGTTATCGTTCATTACGTGGAAAAGCATGTCTGTACAATTACAATCTGGCTATTAGGCGAGTGACTAGTGGGTGGGATCCATTGTGACAAGATTGAGAAGTAAATGTTCAGCTTTGATTCCTCTTCAATATGAATGGGTCCTAGAAGGATCTCCGACTACATATTCTAGCTTGTTGAGAAAGGAAATGTAAAAAAATAAACATACGCTGTAATGGGCTGCGTTTGTTTCCGATTGGCCTAGCGGAAACCATATACAGATACAGATACATATATATGTAGTTGTATCCCATCTTTCTAAGGGAGGTAGGGGATCTGCATTTTGAGAATCAGTATGCATCACTATAATTGCGTATATGCGTGATAGTTGTATGCAGATATAACTAGTTGTATGACCAACTACACCTCCATGTACAGTTACAGCTGTTTCCACACAATCATTCCTTTGCTTTGCTTCTTATTTATATTGCAACGAACTCGCAAATATAGTCGCAGCTCGGCTAAGGCCCCTTGTGCATCAACGGAAAGACTAGAACACTATCTCTCAAGCGACATAATCCCATTGGCCAAGACGGCTCATCGATATTTCCCCAAAGTCTAGTAGAAATTAGGCGAAGACCATCGGAAGATATGTACGTTCACACCCCCATGGTTCTCATTCATCTGTACAGCTGACAGGGCCTGTACATACATGTATATATATATATGTATGTACAATGATATCGCACTTACCAAGCAAACCATGTCGAACTGTCTTCCTCTTCAATGATATAACTAACCATGAGCACTACTGTATCCCCCCTCCTAAAAAAAAACTTGCTTTTATACAAGAATGCTATAACTGCGTTGACCAACACTACGGACTTGCCATAATAGTTATTGATATCTTGATTTAGATTACAGATCGCTGATCTATGACTTTACTGGGGGAATGTGACTTGTTGGCCCGTTAAAATTTGATGATAGCATTTGGACCATGATACATATCTGACATATAGAGCTAGATACCTGCATAAGATTAGTATTTGGGATACACTCAGATATGTTATAGTGGACAAGGCACTAGACATCAAGCATCAAAAGAGGTTCTTTGCTGTGTGTGAAATCGACCATGATAAGAAAGATAATAGACCTCTAATGGGTGACTGTACAATGTACATTACACAAGCTGATTCAAATCTTACAATTATTGTATACCATATAGCAACGTTAGTTGTGATACAGCAGAATCGTGATATTGAAACCTACCTTTGGCAATGTTTGATATCATATATGAAATCTAAATACATAGCATTTTCTCGTTTTCAATATATGGGTATTCATGATACATGCAAATACGAGAACACCATACATTGAGTATATGGTGTTGTCGTTTGCCGAATTAAAAGCATTAACTCTTGTTATACATTAGCAGAGTATTTGTAACTTCCCAACAGACAATATACATTTACAACTAACTAGTATGACTAGTTCACTGCTAAACAAACCCGGTTGGTTGAAATCAGGAAGCGCTTTGAGACGCCATGTGTAATGTATTGTTTGTACTTTGAGTGATAAGTGATGTTTTATATATTTGGGGCAAATATGGTCCATCAAAAATAGAGGGTTAACCGCCAATATTCCCTTCCACTACTAATCCATGAAGCAATCCATTACTAGTAAAGCTCCTTCGTTGTTGTTTGAGTGAGTCTAGAAAAAAAGGAAGACGCTCAAAGGGAACAGTTCGTAGGCTCTATGGGAGTATCCCCTCCTACTGTTCCATTAGCTGGAATGTCCGACAGGAAATTTAATGTGACTTATACAGGTTTGATCCATGTTGGCATCTAGTTTAAGCACAGCCCGGCAAATCTATAACTAGTGGGCTCGGACATATGTATAAACGACAGGTGAGTTAGAAGAACGAAATTATGTATGTACATACGTGAAGTTGGGTACGATAATGTATTGAATGTCGATATTAGCCCTTTTTCTTCTATTTTGCTCAGAACCGAAATGTCGTAGGAAGTGTGCTTGACATTGACTTATTCTATTGTTATTGTTTTCTAAAAAAAAAAAAAATGATGAGCTAGCCTATATCATGTAGATAGTCTTGTAGTACTAAGTTCCTATCTTCAAATTTAACAATAGTGTTAGGGCCTAACGCCTCTTTTTTGTATTTAAATTGGATCATTGATTTTGACGTAACACTAGCGAAGGAAATGAAATGTACTATTATTGTATATGTATGGTGAAAAGGAAATAATATTGGTGAAAGTTCTTATTCTTTGCCGCTTGCGTGTTTTTTTTTTTTATTTTTTCCTTGTGTCTTACAAGAATGGCCTGGTTGTAGAGTATGTGATACCGGTGATTCTCATAGTTAGTTCTTGGAGGGCCGTGTTCTATAGAAGAAGACACGGGAATATATAAGTCCACAAGCACTGACGATGGGTTTATTTGTATACACAATACAGAGCGATGCTTTAGTTGTATCTAACTAGATCTCCACGGTAAAACAAAGAATAGACAATGTGTGTACCCAAATAGAAAAAGTGTTGCATGTTCTCATAAAGAGCTTTTCTGCCGCCAGACAGAGGCTGAGTTCGGCTCGACCTGTCAGCCTATATTCATAAACCAAGGGAACCGCCAGTCATACTGTTTTGGAAGCTGATAAATAAGCTCTATAGACGGGCGTCACATTCAGTTAAATGCTCCACATGTCATTCCTTTGCTGGGCGATGGGCTCATGCAGGCCCCCTACCTTTGGTTATTTGGCAGTTGGTTAGAAAAGCAGCATGGTTACTTTTTTTTCTTTTTCTTTTATTTGTTGTTTCTTTGTGTCTCTTTCCATCTTATATATGTATGTATAATATGTATGTAAGCTAATACCTTGGCTAAACCCTGGAGATTAACATAACGGTGGCTATTCAAGGAGGGTGTGAAGTTAGAGAGGTTATTATTGTCACTACAGCCTGGTACCAACACTATGTTAACGAAGGAAGCAATATATTCCATAATTAAGCTAATAATTATACATGTCCCCATAATGCTTAGATCATATGCCTATCGATGGGAAGTGCAAATACATTGTCTATAGCACATTCTGATCTGAGAGATATCTTTCTTTTGAAGGGCAAGTAACTAACTAGACGATGTGTGTACTATTCTCGGTGCTGCTCGTCTATTCTATTCTTGAGTTACTTCATTCTCTCTATCCTTTAGCCGCTCCAGCCGTGAAATTACCAACAACCTTAGTAACCCTTTGTCTCAATTAGTTAAAAGCAATGTTTTATCTCTTTCTAAGCTACAGGATAAGGTTGTTGCCTTTATTGTAATTTAACTGTTTGAATAGACAGTGTTAGCTCAATATTCTCAATATTCTGGGCACAGTTCCAACTACTATACCTGAGACGCTATAGCCGTCAAGTGTTAAGAATAGCCAGGCTCGTATGACTGATAGTTACGGCTACTTTTTTTTCTCTAGTCCGAAGACTTTGGCCCAAGAAGGAGGGTTACTCTTAACTCTTGAGAAAAATAACGACGTTTTATGCTCACCAGTGCCTAGTTTGTTCAGATCTGCAACGGGCGTTACCAGGCAAACATAGATGTTTCCGTACATCGAAGCCATTATTCTCATAAGATACCCATTGTCCATGTTTCGGTCCTGTTCCTTTCTCGTTTACTCTCATGGCCCTCACCTTCCCGAGTCACATCTCTTCATGATAATCAAGATATAATACGCCTTTTCTGGCAACACTTTATTAACCATCTTACTTTCATTTCTTTTTGTTGTGACCGACATATCCCGTTCCTATACGTCAACTACGGCTACATTGTGTAGAAGTAACTTATAACCAGTTGCTCATACCAGTCCTACGATCACATTCTACATAGCACTGAGAAATATTCTGAGACTTGTTATAACATAGCTGGATATCGTAATCCACTTGTTAAACAGCACTCTTGGGCTCTTCTCATACAAGACATTGTTGGATGCGCTGTACTACCGCCATCTAAAGTCGCACATCCATACGTAGTCTCTATCTCGAGCCGCTGTCTCACTATCATGACTTTTGTGACCCAAAATTACAACATACGCTATTCACGGAAGATGTCTACTGAGAATGGAGACTATACCATCATGCCCAACGATCGAGACTGGGAAGAACACCGAGCCGAGATCATCTATCTCTACCGGGATAGAGAGTATACACTCAATGATGTCATGAAGAATATCCAAGAAAAGTACCAATGGAAAGTTACGTAAGTATAAGCTTTACTATACAACTACCCCCAAATTGCTATCATGTGAGACTTTGACTCGATGTCTCAGTAAAAAGAACAAAGAAAAGAACCCGTCATCTTCACTCTGTGAAAAGGTCTATGTTAACACAATGCTATATGTATCTTCAGGCCCCGAATGTTCAAGACACGGTTCGACAAATGGGGCATTCGAAAGTACAAGAGACATTCCATTAGACAAGGGTGTCCGGCTAGACGTCGTCGGGCATCTGACGTAGTGAGCCCACCAAATCCTAGCGTTGGCTCTAACTTGCGAGGTATTTCCATACCAGGCGCCCATTCCTGGTCGTCATCTATTCACAGAGAGCGATCTTCAGGCCAAAGCCCCTCTCCACCTATGGCTAGCTACTACCATAGTCTTGCGGCGATTCCAAACTCGCCCACTCAGAATCCTCGCTCTAGCCACTCCTACTCCTATGAGGGCGTATTCCCTACTGCATCTCCTGGGCCCCCTCACTCGACTCACCAGGGCCCGCCAGAACGCTCGGTGCTACCTGTCTATGGCATACAGTCGATAAATCAGACCATGCTTCCACCGCTGCTAGCAAGCCACTCAAACATGTCCCACGGAGGTTCGAGTGCAGGCATTGAATACCGTCAGTCATCACCCTACTATCAAAACCTAGACTACACCACCAGCCATGCTAGCGCCAGTTCAGCACCGCTATCAGTTGCCGATGACAACAGTACGGCAGTATCTGAGATAAACAGCTTCCATCATCGGGATTCTGAGTGTGCTATGCTCAACTCGCGCTGTTTTGAAACTGTCCAGAAGTGCATCTTGGACACTTTAGACTCTGTTTCTCTAGGCAGCAACTGCTATGATCATCTGACTCTGTATCACGACAATCTACGCCTGAAAATGCCGCTAGCCAGACTTGGCGAGAGCCTTCGCCTTGCCTGTGATGGACAGAATCTCACTCACAGCCAGCTTTATGGCTATATAAATGACACCATGCAAGCATTCACTAGTATCATGACTGTTAGTATCATTGGGCTTATCAAGAAGACTGCTCCGCACAAAGCTCTAGCTACACAATTCTTGAAAGTGCTGGAAGACATTACTATCTTGAAGATGGGCCCTAGCGCAAACATTTCGAAAGTCATTATCTGTCTGCGGAACATGTTCACCAGCTATCCGCCTGAGTCGTTTAGCTCTTTGATGGAGGAAATCAGCGTCTCTACTGCGCAGATTGTATTCACTTCTATGGATAGCTCTAGTATTGCCTGCCTCGCGCTGCTCGCCGATAGTTGCGCAACTTACATCGTCGACAACGGCAGTATCGTGACCATCGATAAACTATTGATTAATCTCAGCGCCATCTATGCTCCCCCGAACAACGTATTCGTGGCCCCGTACGGACCCGGTAGTACGACTAGCTCTGAAGATAATATGTCCAACAAGAGCAAGACCCCGGAATGCCGCGCCATCCTCGAAGTCACCTACACAGTTGCCGAGGATCGAGTAGCTCGTGATCCGTCTGATAGCTCGCTCTCGAAGCTTGTGGAAGACGCTTTAGCACTTTGTGCACAGCTACGACACTTCGTCGAAATTGAGCCTCCAACATCGACGTATGACTTTGACCTAAAAACTTGTGGCTATTTCGAGGCCAGAGTGCAGTTCCTCCGTGCTCAAGTTCTATATGCACAGAATATCAAGACAGAGGCTTTCATCGTCCTAAGTGAATCTTTGGAGGCTGCTGCTCGTGATTCGTCCATGGCAACGTTCTATAGCATCGCCATTGGTCAGGCTCGTCGATTGTTCGTGAGACATGACGACCAGGAACTTGTCCAGCGACTGACAAACCTAGAGTCTCGGCTCAGGAGCCAGTAATGTGGTTGGTTCAACTGGCCGAGAGTTCCGGTGAATCTTGTATAAGACATGTATTACGACGTTTAACGTATCAAGCTACAGCAAGAATAGCTAAATCGTTATCGTTCTAGGGTGACACTGATTTTTTTTTTCAGCAAAGGGATGTATTTGGTATGGATATGGGTAAATTATAAGGCTGGTTTAAGGTTGGATGGGATGAGGGACATGTACATGTGGGATATATAGGACATATGGGTTTGGTGGGCTTCAAAAAATCAACACATATATGTGTGATATTTTGTTGCCTTGGACATTTTTGCATTAGGCTTTTTGTCATCAATGGTATTTCTATCTGCTTTTTTTGCTTCTTAATCTCAAGTTTAGGTATACAACTTTCAAGTTTTCAGAGTCATGTACATGTAGGTGGAATATCTCAGAGTTAGTATTGTACGTATAGTAGTGTAATAAACAATTAGTTCCGAATTTCGCAAGTAACATCTTGAACATGCTTAAAAATGAGATAACACTAGTCAGATCTGAGGACTTTGGTAAACTTAGAATTCAATATCATGCAGCTGGTTTACAGGGATCATATCAATCCTTGTTATAGTGACGCGTAAACTAGGACTGGGATACCTGGCAGTTATGGCAATAGAAGGATGCATTTGTTGTTCTTTCAAGGAAGAGTTCTTCATAGGGGCTGAAGCATATAATAGACGAGGTAGAGTAAATCATTGTATATGTAGATGTTAGCTAATAGAATTACTTCAGAAATGAAAAAAAAAAAGGCTAGTACTTGAAATATTATTGTAAGGCATGTTGATGGCGTTGGTTGAGGTCTATATGTAGACGAGTCACAGAAATTGTCTCTATGATATAAACATAGCTTTGTCACCTAAGACGCTCAACTTTGCAACTATATGATTTCTATAAGCTATTCTGGGCTAAAACTATTGTGCTACCAGTTCAAGATAGCTTGACAGGTTTGGAGGGAACTATATACTTAGATATAGTTCTTAGGCCTGCTAATAAGCAATATGGCATCATTTGTAACTTGTAATGGTATTGCTTTTTGCCTAAACCTTGTCGGCTGCAAAACTTCGATAGACTGAGTGTTAGTCTTAGTTGTTCGTGTAATATAGTATATAGTTGTATTGGGAAAATATTACGAGCTTTTTCATCTAAAGTCCATCCCTTGAACAACAGTCGTCATTTTCTAGGGTTTTCTTGACGTTTTAGATTCCACTGTATTCTTGTAGTTCTTCTAGCAGAATCAATGGGGTGCTTCTGATATGTTTAATATATAGAGTGTACTTTGAGTCTTATTGTTCTGTTGACATCATCCCCCAATTTGGCATACAAAGACGACTTGAAGATTCAGTGTTTTGTATGCCGTATTGTACTAGATGTCAAGAGCCGGCTACGTAAAAGCTCGGCCCATGTCGTGATCAGAACCTTGTTCAAGTACATGTACTGTATGCTAATGCTTGTCGCTACTAGTGGCCCGCTAACAGGCTGCTCCTGGAATAGCATAGTAAACAAAGGAACGTCCGATTCCTTCGCTGGAATTTCGAAGAGGGTTGCCAATATTAGGAGCATATCGGCATTACCAAACTTGTTTGGTTCCTCACTGACCACCACGAAAGCACGGCACTAAAAATCTTCTTTTGGCTAGTGTATAATTAGACGTAATGTTATTTTATTATATGTATATTTTGGAAGAGAGAAAAAATAAAGAAGTCTAGCAAGAACTAGTTAGTCTAGTTCTTTTTAATATGGCTCTAGTCGACTCTTTTTTTTTTCCCTCGATTTTCTTGTTCTTTCTTCTCTTGTTGTCTGTCGTTGTCGTTGTTGTTGTGATTCTCAATATATGCGTTTGTCTGCAAAATCATGATATTGGCTGATATCTCGTCATTATCTCTATTAGGGCCTGGCATCTGACATTCTGACTCTTTGCTTACTATTGCCGGTTTTTACCGGATTCTCGGATCGCTGGCAATTCGAAAGAAACTGAGTTTGTTTTTATTTAGTTTATTCTGAGACGAAGTCACAATCTTCACCACCCCCTATATTGGCTCTTCACGCCTCAGCGAAACATCGCCAGAGCCTCATATTGGCAGTCTTTATTTTCGACTCTGGTTATACGAATTCCACTTCACAATGGGCAAAGCAGAAGATATCCACGCTATAGACGCTGAGGTTGCCTCAAGCATCGAGCCTGAAAATGGCCTCAAGAGAGACCTGGCCTCGCGCCATATCAACATGATAGCTCTCGCTGGCATGATTGTAAGTCTGGACTCGTGTAGAAGCCTGCTATGTTCAAATCACTAATATGTATTTTCTTCGTCTGGTACAGGGAACTGGCCTCTTTCTTAGCTCTGGACAGTCTCTTGCTATTGCTGGACCCGTTGGCACCCTGTTGGCTTACATGATTATGGGCCTGGTGGCTTCTGGTATCTCATATACTACTAGTGAGCTGACATCCTTCTATCCCCATACTGGTGGGTTTGTCCGCCATGCCACCAAGTATGTCGAGCCCGCCTTGGGTGCTGCCACTGGTTGGAACTTCTGTAAGTATCTATCTATTCTTCGTATTAGTCGGTATAAAACAGGCCTTCTGCCCTGTTACTATTCTGCGTTCGTCGTAGCAAGTGCGCTAACAGCTTTCTACAACAGGGTACACTGTTTCTATTGCCGTGCCTGCGGAGATCAGCGCTGCTGCCACGGTTGTGCAGTACTGGAACACCAGTGTCAATATCGGCGTATGGATCACTATATTCCTCGTCGTCATTGTCACGCTTAACTTCTGCGGTGTGCGTTTGTATGGCGAGTCAGAAGTGGTCTTTGCTTCCTTGAAGATCCTCCTCATCATCGGTCTTATCATTGGTGGTATCGTTATCGACCTAGGCGGTACGCCTACTCATGACCGCATTGGCTTCCGTTACTGGCGTGAACCCGGTCCGTTTAACACATACATCCTGAACGGTGACGCTGGTCGCTTTCTTGCTTGGTGGAAGATCATGATCACGGCCGCCTACAGCTATGGCAACATCCAGATCGTGGCTATCTCCGGCTCCGAGACCATCAACCCTCGACGCACCATTACCAATGCTGCCAAGAAGACATTCTGGCGTATCGTGATCTTCTACGTCCTGACCATCTTCATCGTCACCCTGATTGTGCCCTATGACGATGCACAGCTCTCTGTCTCTACTGGAAACGCAGCTCAGTCGCCCTTTGTCATCGCCTTCAAGCGTGCTGGTGTCCACGCCGTCCCGTCGATAATCAACGCAGTTGTGTGCTCTTCGGCTGTCAGTGCATCTTCCAGTTATATCTATCTTTCGTCACGCACTCTCTTTGCTCTAAGCGTCGACGGCCATGCTCCCAAGATCTTCCAGCGGTGCAACGCGCGTGGTGTCCCTTACTACGCCGTCATATTCACTTGCATCTTTTTGCCTTTGGTGTATATGAACATCAACACAAACTCCTCGACTGTCTTCAGTTGGTTTGTCAACATCACTACTGTTGCCGGCTTGATTGGCTGGATCGTCATTGAAGTGACGTATCTGCGGTTCCTCCGAGCCCTTAAAGCCCAGGGTTATACCCGCGATGATCTATTCTACCGTGGACCGCTACAGCCTTATATATCATACTTCACTCTTGTGACAGTGTGCTTGATTGTCATATTTGCCGGCTGGGATGTATTCGTTACAGGCCACTTCACGGCTGCTGGTTTCATCAGCAACTATATCAACATTTTTATTTTCATCGGTACGAACCTCCATACTAAGCCTAACCCGATATGTGTTTTTATTTTTACTAACATTGATTTGCAGCGCTTTATCTTTTCTTCAAGTTTTATCTCAAGTCTACTGTGGTTCCCCTCAATGAAATCGATCTTGCCACCGATATTGAGCTAGTCCGTATTGATAAAGAAGCGGAAAGCATTCTTGCTAAGCCGCCTGTTGGCAAGATGGCCAAAATCTGTGCTTGGGTGCGGAACAATATCTTTTAGTTTTATACAAATAGTTAAGTTGAGTTATAGTTATTTAATATATGTATTTTGTAGGCTTTTCTCTAGTCATTTGTGTATTGATTGTAATTTGTCATGGCATCCATGAATAAATGCCAAACTCATTTTTCTTACATGATCTTACCTGCATATGGAATTAATTCAATCCTGTTTAAGAACAATTATCTACTAGCCAAATGCGTCTTGTTTGTAGTGATACATATGTACATATATATATGTACATATGTATCAATGCCTAAAGTTGTCTAAGATGCCTAGAGTGGATAACATATAATTCGCCTTACCATTTCACAACAGATTAGTCATGTGTTGCATATCACAGTGCTCACGATCATACAAACTACATTATATCGTCATTTTTCACTGTGTAAGATTATTGAAAACAGTGTAATATATTTTACTCTTACTAAGAAAAAGTCCCCGTTCACATATATATACATGTAAATACCTATATGAACACAATAAGGCCATCTTTTTAAGAACATTCAGTCATCACTTATTTCTATTCATCGATCTATAGACCTTTTTTCATAGCACCCAGCTACTCTTCATTTATTATGTTTCGACGACGAGGACGGTATAACCCCAACCCTAACAATGGATCGTCACCTTGTGGGATCTGGGGTGTTGTCGACGACAAACATTATCAGTTTCCCACAGTTGACAGTACTTTTCACACCATCATTACAGCTTCTCTTTCGCATACGGAACTGAAGCAGACGTTCGTCAATCCCGAGGAAACCAAAAGCCTCGAGGAAGTCTACTGTTCGTTTCCTCTCTTCACCGGCGTTTCTGTCCATGCATTTTCGTGTGATATCGGTGACAAAACTATACATGGTATAGTCAAAGAAAAGGCTCAGGCTCTTAAATCATATGAGCACGCCGTCAGTAATGGTCAACAAGCTGCACTACTCTCGCAATGTTCCAACGCGGACGATTTCTACACTGTCCGTATCGGCCAGGTCCCACCGAAGGCATCAGCGGTGGTCCATCTCACGTATGCTGGGGAGCTTCAGCACGATGCTGAAATCGATGGACTTCGCCTTACGATCCCCAAGAACATCTTCCCTCGCTATGGTGATCATGGTGCACAAGCATCCTATTCTTCCACTGTAGGCACCATCAACGGAACTGTGGATGTCGAGCTACCGCAAAGCTGTGCCATCAAGTCTATCGAATCTCCCTCACACCCTATCTCTGTGACGCTCGGTGCTATCTCTACCGAAGCCGAGGATGTGGCTGGTACAGCCAACAACAAAGCATCTGTCTCGCTGGTTATGGCCAAGTCTTCGGTAGACGCTGACTTTGTAGTTAAGATCGCTGCTACCAAGCTCAATGAGCCGTTTGCTCTCCTTGAACGGCATCCAAAGTTTGAGGATGAAACTGCTCTCATGGTTTCCCTCGTTCCTACACTTCCGGCCACCCATCATTCGACTACTGGGAGTGAATTCATCTTCGTCTGTGACCGCAGTGGCAGTATGGGTGGAGACAGCATCGAGAGACTCAAGGATTCTCTCCAGATATTCCTCAAGTCACTCCCTGTTGGCAGCAAGTTCAACATATACAGCTTTGGATCCAACTTCGAGTCTCTGTGGCCTGAGTGTAAGCCGTACGACTCGAGCTCTTACGCCGAGGCATCTCTTGCTGTCAAATCTTTCAATGCCGATATGGGCGGCACCAAGCTTCTCGAACCCATCCAGGATATCTTGAAGTCAGGAAATCCTGAGACCAAGCGCGAAGTTTTCGTTCTTACCGATGGAGAGATCTACAACCAGCAGCAGCTTTTTGATGCTATCTCCCGCGAGTTTGAAGAGTCGAAAGGTATGACTCGTATATTCAGCCTTGGTATCGGTGATTCAGTTAGTACCTCTCTTGTCAAGGGCATTGCTAATATCGGCAGAGGATTCTCTCAGTTCGTGGCTGGTGAAGAGAGAATGGACCGCAAAGTTATGCGTATGCTACAAGGTGCACTTTCTCCTCATATTCTAGATGTGACTCTAGAGGTGCAGTACAAGCAGCAGGTAGAAAGTGATCTTGGCGACGATTTCGTCCTTGTTGATGCAGTAGCCAAGTGCACGATTTTGAACTTGGATGGCAAAGAAGTTGCAGAAGAAAGTGATGTCGAAAACGCTGCTGCTCGAATTGACGTTCCCAAGATCATCCAAAGTCCTTCCCAGATCAAGAGTCTGTTTGCCTTCAGCCGCACCGTTGCGTATCTTCTGCTGTCGAAAGACGCTGCTAGCAAAGTTCCAGAGTACATCATCTTGAAATTACGGAATGAGGAGGGAAAACACCTTGAGACAAAGATCCCCATCCTCGCCCTCGACAAGCCTCAGGAAACTATCCATCAACTCGCAGCTCGCAAGATCATCAAGGAATCCGAGGAAGGGGCTGGCTGGACTAGCATAGCCAAGGACAAAAACGGAGCACGACTCGGAGGTAATGTCGGTGAGAAGCTGTGCACTGCCTTATCAGAGCGCGATTGTGTCCGTCTAGGCATCAAGTATCATATCTCAGGCCGATACACCTCCTTTGTTGCACTGGAATCGAACCCAGAGGACACCGAGGTGATCACTAGTTGTCAAGACTCCCTTTCGTCTAACCTGGACAGAGATCGGGAGATGGCCAGTCCACATTCAAAGGTTATGTCCCATAGGAAACTGCGCGGAGTTCCAAGCGTCCAAATACGAACATGCATGACACGATCTGCTATATCCACCAACCGGCGTCGGTCATCTATCAAATGCGATCTTGCTTCTTCGCAGTCACATCCTGGACCTATGTCTCCCTATAACATCCCATCGTCGATAGTACTTGGCGAAAGCTATTCTCCTCCCACACAATTGTCCTGTGCAGCGGCTCAGGGAGTGGTACCTTCACCAGAAAAGAGGGGTAGCATGTTCGATCTTGACCCCACGAATGTCAACCATGGCACTCCGGCACCTCTAAGCACGCCTTCAAGTTCTTCTAGCAACAAGAGTGCTTCTCGTCTCCGTGATGTCATTGACGCAGCTGATATCATGGGTTTTTGGAACAACGAAGCTACTCTTTCAATCATTGGTGTTGATATAGACGATCTGAAACGCAAGCTTCCACAGGTTGGTGATACTACGGCCCTCGTCACTATTGCTATACTACATTGGCTATCGACCACCCAGAGTAGCGAGCGAGACGTATGGCTACCGTTGTCGAACAAAGGTGTGAACTGGCTCCAATCCAAGGGATTTACCTTTGCAGAGTTGTCGAAACAGCTGTCTTGATAGAGTTCTTCAGCTTCGTTATTCACGGCAATGACACCAAAGAAGTGTATGGCTTGAGTCGAATACTTGATTGTCGTGCTGGAAATTGGTTAAACATGTATATAAGTTGTATGAAATAGATGGATTTTAGCTACTTTTTTCACTGTAACTTCTTTGTATTGCCTGTGTGTGCCTCAATATCTACCAAGATTCTGTGATGTTATTAACATTATACATCAAGTCTTGGATCCTACAGTGATCTTAATATAAAAATAGATTTTATTCCTATCATAAAGTTATTCATTATATCCAGGAGATACATGTATACGATGATGAGGAATTACTCCTACTATAGATTTCATGGTGGTAGTCAAAACCATGTTTGTTTGACATGGATGGCTATTAGTTGGAATTATGAGATAGGGTATAGTTTGTACAAAATGTATAAAACAATATACCACTAATGTTGCCACAGCCTCAAACTCAGCTAAGCAGCCGTTTTCTAATTTTCCAACTACTCACGAGACCTCCATTTTCAGGCGGTGCATATGGCACAAATCCCGGGTTATTTTCTTGGGCCTGTCAAACTCACACGAGTCTGAGTGTGATTTGATGAGTTATGGGCTCACTGAGCTCGTTGTTGTGACGGGGTTTGAAGGTGTTAGTGGGCAGTCTTTGAGCTCCAGTTGCTCCATTTAGTTTTATTACATACTAGATACAAGCAAAAAGCCATCAGATCCCAGAGAGAAGAAGCAGCCGGTTGATGACGACCCAGCAACGTGGGAGGGCTCATGTTTCTAGGAACCACGCGATATGCGGCCCAAATAGGCGCAATCGTGGGCGGCTAGACAAGCTTCAGAAGCTCTGGAACGCAATGGATCAGGCCATTTTGTCTGTGGGTTGCATGTTTTTTTTTGGCTTCTTTTCTTTTTTTTTTCGTTTATGCTACTTGTTTCATTTCCCGTTCTGGGACTGACTTTCGCAAACCCTGGGGAGAGGGCTTGAACAGGTCATACATATCCTTGTTGTAAGAACGGCAGGGCAGGAATTGAGTAAAGTTTAGCTCAACTAACCAAGATCTATCTAGTGTCCTATTTAGTACATATGTATGGTTGAGATAATGGGTGAGTAATTTTCAATATAATTTGTATCACTATAACTAGCCATTATAAACTATATTACCCGTGTTGAATATTACATACATCATGGAGTTTTGTCTCAAAAGAGATTTCTGCTATATATGTATACCCGAGTTCGTTAGGGTTACTTAAGCTAATTAAAAACATATAATTCATGTTCACTAAATCGTTGACAACAGACATTTAGTTTCCCTTTAGAGGTTGAAGCTACAAGATTCCGATATTCCGAGAAGATAAAAAACAGTTATTTGGTGAATTTATGCACACGTATTAAATTATGTGCCTTTGAATACGTTGCCTTTTTTTTGTGAGATTGATCAATGATACTGGCGGTCAGTCAAAGCATGTGCTATAATCATAGTGCTCCCTGGAGATTCCGTCCTGAACTGTAGAAAGCGGGGTGGCGAGTGGGATGAAGGGAAGAGGATATTGATACACACTTAGTACATACATATATACATACATATATGTACATGTTAACTATAGTAGCATCCTCTATATTGGCTGCAGGCTACCAAGCAAGCTTTGATGACCCTGGGGCGCCGTGAGAAACAACCGTACGGCATTAGCGATACTGACTTAGCCGGCCTCATTAGTATAGAAGTTTGTCTATAGTATAGTACCGTAGTATAGTATAAGGTTCGTCAACTGCCCGCCAGAGAGTCTCGTTAGTCTATGACTGTATTCCCGAACAGGTCGCCGATGCTGCTGTCAGCTACAGCAACTTGTTCCATCTTTTCTCGTAGCAATATTCTAGACTACTATAAGTACAGTATAGTAAGGAGAGAGGGACGGCGATGATCATGCCAAAAGATAGTGTAGCACCAGTGCATCTAGGAGAGGATATATCTGCACACCGCGCTATATCTATTTGAACAGGGCAAAAGGTGTCTGTGATGGTTTGATTCAAGAAGTCATCGTTATGCAGATCTACGGCCGAGTTCAACCACAGTCAAGTTATAGCTGCAATATGCACCGTCTCGCTAAAGTACAGACTAGCGAACGCCCTTAGAAAGTGCATTTCTTATGATGATATTATTTTATATCTACAAGTAGCCACTACATGCGAATCCTCCTCCGCTGGGGGACATATGAATCAGTCAACAAGCTCAGATACATATATACGCGAGAAGCAAACTAGTGATAATTATAGTTGGCTATTGTTCATTATTCTTTCCCGGCATGACTCCTGACTTGGCGATCGAGCTGAAAACATGACAATTACAAGACATCATGAATAGAATAGAAAGAGGTTATATCTGTATATGTATGTAAGGCGGTCCTGGATCTGACGCCTTTAGATGGCGGCCGTTTTTTTCTCCTGCAACTTGAGAAACTCAAGAATTATCGTACAAACTAAAATAAACAACAGTAGGGCGAAAACGTGGCATTTATCCAAGATTGACAGTTTATGTCGTTTCGGCGGCACCGATTGGGCAGATGAGCGAGGAGGCGTCTTCCCTTGAAATCTGAGATTATAGGCTTGCTGAGAAGGACGGCGAGAGAAACAAATAGTCCCCCCCTTGTGAAATAGATCGTATGTACAGATATATACCATACCTGTTATGTTATCATGTTTCCTTCTCCCTTTTTTTTATTTCTTTCTACACATGCTTGGGCTTGATTCCCAATAATGAATGCATATCGTCTCTTTTCTCTTAATTTTACCGTTCGCCTACTTCAATATCCGCCCTGGCAGTGCCACATGTTGAGGCGTCGGGCTGTCTTATCTACTAGCAAGCTACATGTACATACATATGTATATCAGTATAACTAGTTATTTGGAACCAAAATATTAACCACTGCAATATTGGTAGTCGGCATGTATCAGTACTTTGTAAATAATAGCTCGGAATCCGCCAAAAGGAAAATAAAATCCCGACCCAGATAAACAACTCTCTCGTTTTTACTGTACATACAAAGGAGTATGTATACTCGACCTTTTGGAGAATATACATATCTGTACATGTATGGGGGTGATATTTTTTTAGCCTTTACCAGTATTCCATTTGATGGAGCGGGGAGGGCGTGTTCCTTTTTTTCTTTCTTCTTTTTTCTTTGGGAGACAAGAAAAGCTCCCTCATTTTCTTTCGCTGTTCTTATGCCAAACTTGATCTGATTTACAGATACAATTTGCAACATGGCGGGATAAAATTAAAGACAGGCTCAGTGGCCCTGTATACAGATACAATTCTTATTGCCATTCATGGACATAGCTTAACCTCTATCTATCACATATATATCAAAATCGCCCCAGCACATGGTTGACGGCGCCTGCCACCAACTAAATAGTTAATCAGTATGTATTTATCACAAAAGTAACACTAGTTAGTGTACAGATATATCTGTAATTTCAGTCATTAATGGCTACTTGCCACATGTCAAGCTGGCGAATAATGAATTATGTTGGAGCTCTCGCTTCCTTTCTCAATACCAATCCACCGTTGGAACTTTTACTAGTAGAAATGTATGTTCGACAATCAAATCAGATGTATCATTTTTCTCATTCATGGGAGTAGACTCCCAATGAATGCCTTGGGCCAAGTCCTGATAAGCGGAAGCCATAGATAAGAATTTATATTCACGTCCTGATTTTCCATTCTCTCACACCATGTTTGGTGACCGGATAACTCGATCTCTCCCTTATGCTCTTTTTTTTTTTTTTTTTTTT
>RHDR01000385.1:0-29681 GCA_009806295.1 Davidsoniella neocaledoniae
AAGGATGGATGTACATATGTATCTGTGTGTTCAATTTATTCCAGAATCAAATGTAAGAGAACCGAGAATTATTTTTACATTGAGCATTATACAAAGTTTGATGCAGATAAACAAAAAAAACTAAACAGAAAAATAAACCATCAATATGGCTATAATCAACTAAACAATCAAGGGGAGGTAAAACAAAAATCGTGAGCCGCAATCTAAACTAGCAATACAATAAAAGAAATAATTATGTAAATTGCAAAATATTAGAAGATTTGCTCTTGGAGCGAGCAAGCTCAAGCTCCTGAATGTTAACCTTCTCACTATTTTATACAGATATCTGGTAGGAATTAGACAATTGGGACGAGTCTACTCAAGCTCCCATTCGTCAAATTCCTCCTTGTACTCCGGATGCTGACGGAGCATCTCGGCCTTTTGACTACCAGTCAATGTCCAGTCATCCTTGACTGGATTGAATGGTTCTCTGACAGTGCCAGGAATCCACTCTCGCTTTGCTACCATACATATCAAGCGACCGATCATGGCACCAGAGGATGTCTTGGACCATGTGGTCCTATCATCATCAGCATGTCGAACAGATCGTCGGCGACATCTGGAGGCATATCCTCTGCATCAAACGGCAACTCGACGGCATGGGTTACCGTCATGTCGGAGCCACGGAACAATTTGTGGGCATCCTTGGATGATCCAGAGTGCCAGTGACCAGGGTTGAAATCAACCCATCTACTCTTGCACTCTGGACCAGATGCCACACAGAAATCCAAAAGGTCAATCACCTTCGTCGTAGTAGACTGAGTGAAGGACAGCCAGGAAAGGTCCATCCCGAAGATCCTTGGCTTGAGCCCAACTGTCAATAGACTCTCCAAGTCAATATCTCCGGAGATACCAAACTTGCCCCCACCACACAATCCACAGGCATCATCATATGAAGCTGCAGCCGTCAGATGGAACTGGGGAAACTTCCAGTCCATAGTGGCGGATACAGAAGCGTCAATGAATGACGATGTGAACGTTACGTCGGCATGAATGGCATGGTAGACAGACACTTCGCCATATAAGCCACCGGACATAGTAGGCTTGTAAAGCGAGAAGACAGGTGCCTCAATATTGGCACCGACACGACTTTTCCAGACACGACTCTCAGCGTGAGCTAAGAGACGGTTCTCGTTAGAGACCGTCATCTTGCCCCCAAAATCTAGGCGAGCGTACGCTTGGATATCGGTCACTGTGTAACCAATACTGTCACTGAGGGATAGTGACACAGAGCCAATATCTGGTACCTGGAAAGACACTGGTGGCAATGCTAGTAGTTGTTGAGAGCCCGAAAGTCCCTGGACAGCGTGCCCATTAACATAGAGTCTTAACAGAGTCTGGGCAACTACATCCTTTGTAGAGATCTTGAAATCTCCACCATGGTGCTTGCTAGCCCGGTAACTAAAGCCAATGGCTCCAGACACAGCACAAGATGAGCACTTAAGACCCAAATCCAGATGGGAATCACTGTACGTGATTCCACTGTTGTGCTCGAAGTCGAAAAACATGTATTTCGACTTCCAAGGCGTGGTATCATCAACCAACGCCACCAACTCGACCATTAAAGGGTTTGTGGCATCTTCAAAGCCATCTGCAGTATCAGTCATGACACTCCAGTCCTCAAGGTCATTGATAGTGTTGGGTATGACATCCAACACTACCATGGTGCTTCCCCGGGCAGTGATACCCGAGACGCCGAACCATCCATGGTTCTGTGGGTCAATAGAACCAATTGGTGTCATTGCCATGACACCACCCTGGGAGGACAGGGCAGCTGACCATACCGACAAGGCGGTGGTAGCAGCATCTTTGGCTGTGAACTCGATAATAAGTTCATCGGAACCATCGAATCTGACGGCGAGCAGATGCTCAGAAACCTGGTCAAGATTAATGAGCGGCGTACCGGAGTACGCAAAAAGAGACACCACGAAGTCCTCGATTCCGTAAGCAAACACGTCCGCAGGGTGGACAGCGAAGGCATTTTTTCCAACACGGTCATGGAGGGACACGTGTGGCATAAAGGTGAATGACTTCACGACTGCGGAGTCATTTACCGCGGGAGCGGCCATGTTAGAGGAGACCGAGGTCTCCCAAGTCAAGGGGTAGTTTGAAGCCCCCTCGGCTTGCATATGCTACATGGTTTGCAATGGAAGCATAGCAGCAATGGAACTAGAGTTCCATAGTGATGAGGCAGAAGCCTCACCCACAGACCAATGGCTAGAAACCATGGTTGAGAGTCCGCTGGTTTGCGGACCCTCCACCTGGGAGGAAGCCCAGGTCAATTCGCCATTCATGGCAGAGGCAACAACTGCCTGGGCAAAAAATGTCCAGGCAACTGTTGCAGTCAGAACCCTAAAGTTCATGGCAGCTGCCGTAGGAGATATTAGAATTGATGCTATAAACTGTGCTTCATGGCATGTAAAAGAATATAAAGGAAGAATGGACACAAATAGTTGATGATGTGGAAAAAAGTACAATTAAACAGGTTTACAGCCTACTATCAAGAGTAGTTGTAGTTGTATTTTAGGAAGGTTTGTTTAATAGAATGAAGGGATGAATGGTAGGATGGTGGATGGTAATGGTAGATCATCAAGGTAGCGTTGACAACATATAGTAGTAAAAAAAGGTGGTGATGATAATAGATAATAGTGAAAAAGTAATTATGATGAAAGGTAGTTATGATAGATGATAATAAGAAGAGATGGTCAAGGACAATTATGGAAAGTAGTAAGGATGAGAGAGGGTGGTAATAATAGATAACAGAGGACAAAAGGGAATTGGAATACTTACTATTTAAACACTACTAGATAGGTAGTTGCAAGGTATTAGTGTCAGTTTTAGATAGTATGAACCAACTGATCCAAAAGTTGTCGTTGATGAAGAAGTTCACCAAAAAGAAATCAGATGGGAAGAATGACCACCTTCTTATAGGAATAAATATTGTATGGGCTAGGAAAAGTCCTATAAATTTTACCTAGGAAAACGTTCTAATGATAAAGCAAGTTGGGTCTAGTGCTATTCCGGAGACGTTGAATTAAGAGGACAAGAAAAGGTAAATCCAAGAGAATTGAAACTGAATATATTAGGAATGTGAGTTGGACTCCAAGTTTTAGTTTTGGTGGCATCAATAACAACACACTGTGATGACAACATGTTTTGGTGGAGTTCCATCATTATCAGGACTTGAAGCTTTTGGACTTTAATTAGTTGAAGTTGGAAGTGGAGCTTGCAAAGATTGTGGTCTTGTCGTACTGATTCTATAGAATCTGCTCATCATCTAGTAATGAGTTGCAACACTTTCAACTTACATCAGCCTAATCCGGTTGGTAATTAACTTTGTGGCGGATTCCTGACTAGTACACAAAAGTCCTATATTTGGAGGAGATTCATTCAGAGATTCATGTAAAAATGTTCTTCTGTCTAATAGACCTCTCTTTTTATAGTGCACATAATAATGTAATTAACCCCAGGCTAGTCTTTCGCATTCGGATGGAGTCTTGTTCAATATCTGCAGCCTCTTTTCCTCCTAGTATTATATTCAAGGTATTCCTTGAAAAATGCGAAAAAATCTCGCAGTTTTTTTTTGTTGTGAATTTGTCACTCCTACATCTCGTGGAAGAGTTACATCATCTAACGGTGCAGTGAAGGTTTTCTTGGGGAGTCACTGTATCATTTATGAGATTTAAAATTTGCAAGTAGTTGACATAAAGAGGTAGTTGTATAGTCATCAGAGAAAGCATATATCTACTCATAACTTCCTCGTTTGTATCCGTATACGTTCTATAGTTATACAGTAATCATAAAACAATATAAGCCGATCGTCTCAAAATATTAACCTTGTCTATCGTCAGCTTTCTTTTTTGCCATATCGAAATTAATTTGTACATGGAAGGTAATGTTAGTTAGAAATTAGACTACGTGTTTCGATGCCGATGTATGTACCTTGATTTCAATATAGAGTTCTCTTCAAGCTGTAATTGGAACTTTAAATTGTAGAACTAATCATGCTGATAGTCATATACCTCGATAGAAAACAATATAAACATAAAACAATAAGTAAACATCTCGAAATATCAGTGCTTTCTTTTTACAAAATCAAACATTTATATTCAATTTGGGCAATTGGGCGACAGGTTAGACACTACGTAGTACAGCCTGTACATCCCAGAGATTAGAGTTCATTCAACGTCTACATGAATTACCGAGATTATACGATGTAAATGACAATTTCCTGATCTAATGTATTGATTTTGATTTATCTAATCCTTTTACGCCTAGCTACTGTTGATTCGCAGTGATACGATGGTGTGTTTCGAGCGGGAGTAGTTGACAAATGTTATCTTCCGAGCAACTCCATAATGGTCAGTAGTTATATGCAAGAGTACGTAGATTTAAGCAATTCTTATGAATTTTCAGGGACTAGTATTGAAGCCAAGACGACTCTCTGTCCAACACAGTTCAAGGGGGATCCATGATTCATTACGCGGCGTTGTTAGTTTACAAAAAATCACCGGCTCTAGACACGGTATGTTGTTCCCAGTAGGTTGCTCGTAAGTTCGCCATTTTTCAGGCGTAGCCGTTGTAACGAATAACCTTACATAACTACCCTGACATATCCCTCTTGATGGACTGCCTAATCATATCGTCTTCTATTCACTCTCTCCCATATCTTCTCCGGTCTCCTATTGCCAATCACTTTGAGTCTTACTCTTAAAATGTCTACTTTACTGTCCACTTGAAGCTGTCTTTCTACTAAGAACTCAAGATTGTAGTATAACATAGCATGCTAGTAGCATGACTTACTACCTTTTTAGTTTTCAGAAGCTTGTTGCACATCCCTGATATTTTACCTGCCTCTGATATCAATGTATGCTAGCCCTAACTATTTTCCAACTTTATTGTTCATTTTATAGCCGTCGTATTGCTATGAAATACCAGTATGTAGACGTAAGTAGTAACTTCATTATTGTTCATTTATAGTGCCTACTGAATATACAAGTATGGCCAGTGAGTACTACAATTTTATCCTAGTAAAAAGCAAGGGAAGAGCAATATTGCACAAGATAACATGTTTTATTTCCTTGATAGACAATCAATCATGTTTATCCATCAACAAACTAGATCACAACTAATATTTATTTATTGGATACTTATTCCTGTTGGATATGACATTGCTTAGGTTGCCTTGAAGAGAATTATGCTAGATAAACTCTCGATGTTTACAAAAAAGAAAATCTCGTACATTGGAAATCCCAGTGTCCTAACAACATTTTGGAATACGTTCTACTATCTTGGTTTTGACGACTTTTGATAGACAATAATCAAGCTTAAGGCTCTAGGCTAGTGAAAATATCATGGGAACAGCCTTATAAAAGCTATGATATACAAGCACTTGGTTGCGTGTCATATCGTGGAGTGGATGGGGAGTAACGCTCATAGTACTGAAGCATTCGCTGGTTTCAATCAATAGCAGTATGGTGTTGAACTTACTTGACAATGAAAAATCCATTATAATGCCATAGCACGGGAAGTAGCTATGCATATATATATATATATATTGTGAATAGCAGTAGATATACTAATGTCTTCGGACCATGGGCTGCATCATGGCCACTCATGATGAGCCATAATATATCAACTATGATTCTATTATCCACTGTGACAGCTGTAACGACAGATTTCAAGTTTGTTGGGGCCATCCTGCGAGACAAGTAACCACGCTACAACAATATCAATGAAAGGTGACTCCATATGGCTCATCATGACTCGATCGTCATATCAACACCTTGACTTGCTTGTTGTAAGCCTCGACATACACCAGATGACTAGAGCCGGTGAGATGGGATTGACATTCGAAAGCCTCCGAGCGCGAGAAAAAAAAGGGCTTTGCCAAGTCGTACTAACAATGAACTGCATGAAGTGTGGAATCAATATCACTAAGAAATGCACAATTCATAGACAACCTGCGCAAAGTACACAAAAATATATGGTGATGCGATTGTATGTTGGACATAAATGAGGTAGAAATAGAAATAAAGCCTGTTTACTACAATGTAATATCTTGTATAAGTATCGTCGATGTCCAACAACAGAGTAATTATGTATGTTTACGTTGAAGTTCATGACCTCGACATTCATATTAATTCAATGAGCCAAAGACGACATGGCAAAGATTTCACGTTGAGGGTAAGTCCAACGAGTATGAAGTATTGAGAGTACTATACATATATATTTGAATGCCTCCCAGTTCCAATTCCTATGGCTACTTTATTCCTTCGTACTCAACCCCCCAATATTGATATCTCCTACCCATCGTTATGGAAACTTGATGATAATGTGTTCCCTATTCCGATCATTGAACAATCTATACACTTCATGATGGACATATCGCATTACTGTTTGAAGAGCTGACATCGTCTGAATGTTCCAACTCAATACAATTTGTATACAAATCGATACTTGTTGAGAAATTTGGTACTAACAGGTCTCTTTGATTACGATCATACTTTTAGGGATAATTCATTAGTCGAAAGCTCGTGCGATATCTGAAGGAACAATTAGAAGTGGAACAGAGTGGAGATGACATCTTGTTTGTTAGCTACCAAAAGTAGAATAGAAGGATGGGATACATTATGCTTGTTACAAATTAGTATAACCACACATAGTTATACATATTTCATGTAGTGCCCGGGTTTATGATGCAAAGTATGGATGTACATTCTCGTTTAATTTATAGTTTTAGACAGACATAGAAAAGTGATGATCGATAAGGCATATATGCATATATTCTGATTAACTAGTACTCATTCCTCGTTCATTCCGATAACCTAGGTTATCTGTCAACTTCAACAAAACAACAGCATATATCAAGACTTCATTCGGTGTGCGGTCTATTCAGACTAATCCTTCTTCATTCCAGACGCATTTCCCAACTGTGCCATCATAGCCTTAAGAGCCTGTGTCTCGGCTTCTTGTCTCGCCAAGCGAATACGTAGTTCATCCCGCTCAGTTGTGACATCGGACAAAGCGTCCTCCAACTCCTTGATGCGATCCAACCGCTTCTGGCGATATTTGCGCGCCGCCAGAGTATTCTTCTGGCGACGAACAACTGCCACTTCATCCTCTTCGTCGTCCAAATTGGCGGCAAACCGGCTGCGCTTGTTTGAAGTAAGCGGGCCAAGGGCCGAAGAGCCATCAGACGGAGGAGAGGCAGAGGATGATGAAGCACGGTTGGAAGGATGAGAAGCGGCAATGTTGTTGTTTTCAAGGGGCAACATAAGCTCGTTAGGAGAGTAGGACATCTGCATTTGTAGAGGCGCAGATACATCGAGTGAAGGTAGAGGAGCAGGCGCAGACGGTGGAGGGAATACAAGGGCAGAGGAGGTCAGCTGGTCAATTGAGGAAGTAGATGGGTCATTCAGAAGAGACGAAGGGTCTTGGACTAGTGAATCAAAGCCGGTAAACAAATCCGTGAAAGGTACTGAAAAGAAGAAGTGTTAGCCTGGGGCCTATATATAGTTTAAGGTATGTAAAGAGGCTCTGGGTGGCGTGACTTACAATTCATGAAATTGTTACTGTCATTGAAATCATAGTTTAGGAGCGAGTCGGCTTGCCACTGGGGTTCATCCGTATTCAGAATACCGATATCAATGCCCAAGTCGAGACCTACAACTGGGCTAGAGTTGGTAGAATTCGACGAAGACACTGGCGCAGAGCTGGAAACGGAGACGTCCTGTGTTAGGCCGTGTTCCTCGCACCCGGCGAAGCTGTTGCTGCTGTAGTTGTGTGAATTTAACAGCGGCGAACTAGCCGTCGGCGAGGCCCGCCCAGCTTTGCGCTGGGCAGAAGAAGAACTTGTTGCGGTAGAGCATCGTGATGGAGTATTGGTTGTAGGTGGAAGCCATGTAGGCAATTTATGACGGCCTCTCTTTGAGGCCTGGAAGGTGTGAGTGACGAACTCGAAGGTAAACACGAGAACGGCTAGAGTGCCCTTTGCAGAAAGCAGAGGGCAGTACCTCTGTGATAAGGGGGAGAAATAAGGGGACGGGGAGAGAAGCAGACTCTAGGTCGAGTGTTGTAGTGCTTCTCAAGAGCGCAGATGATGCTGGATGATGGAGAATGACGAAGGAAACTGTGTGGCTTTGGCTAGTGAAGGACTGCTCCGCATTTTAAACGTAGTTCAACTATGATCCAATGGCGGTTAGGGTCAACGGATGAGTAAGACGAGGTAACGCATTTCCTAATTAGGCCATGACTCATAATGAGAGTGAATGAGATGGACCATAAGTATACATCCATTATATGCAGTGAGATTGCATCTTATATGGGCTCATTTAGGCAGAACGGGGGATGTGAGAGAAACAACTGTCAGCTTGCTTCAAAGCTTAAATAAAGGTGGCGATGCTCCTTGGCTTCACTGACCGGTCCTTTTCTGACTGAAATGAAACGATTTTACGATGAATGCACCTCATAAGGGTTAGTCACAAACCCTATATATCACGTGAGTACCAAAAAGGCACAAAAAGAACAGACAGATCATTAGCAACACCTCGTTTCGATCAAGGGACCTCCGGGTTATGAGCCCGGCGCGCTTCCACTGCGCCACGTTGCTTAATAACTCTTGCTATTTAAAAGTTAGCAGACATTATGAAGAATCCCGCAAATTGGCGGGTTTTTTAAATGTCTGTCCGGTATCCAATCCGGCGTCGTATGATCTTAGTGATTTAGGTAGACATTAAATATAATCAAATCAAAATCAAATTTATGCTTGGGTTTTTAGACGCAATAGTCAAGCCAAGTCAAGGTTTTTATTGCTCATAGTAGAGTGGACTACAAATACATATGTAGGTCTTCGAATCAAATCAAGTCGTTGACTAGATGTGTAGTCCAAATCAAAATTATCCAAGACATCTTTCCACCTCATTATGCATTTTCCGGATAGAGCTTATTTTATTTTTGGGAAATATCCGGGAAATAACACTAGGTAGAAGTTAGATGATAAAAACAACCCGATATTTGTCAATTGGTATTAGGGTTGAATTTGATTCTCCAGATTTCTGCGTTTAGTCAACACGATTGCTAAACAGCATTGCTTATCAACTTCCTGGTCCCTGTCTTAATGAACAGTGATTTCGTTTCTTTTTCTGAAGCTTAACTCTTGGTCAATGTTTGGCTGCTGAAACCTGATGCAAAACTGCCAACAAGACTAGTGGTGAATGGGACTTTTTTTGGGTTTTTCAAGCAACATTTTGGTTTTGCGTTTTTAACTTAACGAGTAGTACGTACTATATAGAGAGAAATCATGGTTAAGCGAGCTAGCAGCACTGCTTTAACTCTTACTTAGGCAAAGTTCCCTTCGAAGGGATTACTTGAAGCAGGCTGAATTTGAAAACTACCGATGCTGATTGCTTGTCTCTTTCGGACTGATGCTCCCTAGAATAAATAAACACAGCCAAGGCAGATAAATCGCCGGTGGCCGCTCAATAACAGGCGAATGCTTATCCACAATGATAGCTAGAATTCTCCGGGCCGTCAATGCTAGCTGCCTTTGAAGACGGGTAACAATTACTTTCTACTGACAACTTGGCTTCGGGTCCTTCGCGCTCACTCATCTGATACTGAGTTCCGCTGTGCTCACAGACATTGCCTAAGCAAAAATCTTATTCCAGCTTTTTGCGTTAGTAGAAGACTGTATGGTACCTAGTCCTAGTAGCTAGCAATATATTACTACAAGAATTGTAGCACATATCACAATAGACGCGGACTTGGTCCCCCGAGGGGAACATGATGACAATAGCAGACGACTAGATCTGAACTAATTTCTCAGGAGGGTTAGCGATCGGCAGGCAGTAGATGTTGTCGTTTCGAAAATAAACAAATTTCTACCAATTATGGACTGGATGGCTGAACAAGCAGCTGGGGTGTCTCTGTTTATTTGCACGAGGGGGATCTACTCAGGATCACAAGCGGAAGAGCCAGTCTCGCTCAATAGTAATGAGTTTTGCAAAGAGGAGCTCCTAAAAGGAATTCACAGCCTGGAAACATGCATTGACGCTAGATGAAGTAAATAAATAAAAGTTAAGAGAGAGTGAGAGAGAGAGCCAACGACATATAATTTCTGTGCCCGATGGATGGTCACTGGGACTCCTTCCAAATATGTCGTGACGCGAGGTGCCTTCTCACTCTTAGGTTCGTTTTACCTTAGTGTTGCAATTGAGTTCTGTGCCCCTGACATATCTATGTAGCTGTATACTTGGGTAGAGATACAACTAGTGCTGTCGTATTCTTCAGTATTGCTCCCCCCACGGCATCGATAGCGAACTTTTGGATAAATCATACTATATCAACAATCTCCATCGCTTGATTGTGTTCTTCAACATCTCCGAGATGCCTCTTTTAGAAAATGTGACCTCGCATTTGGATTGCTTCCAGAATAGCATCCTAGGGCAATGGAGTAAGGTAAAGAACGTATCTCGGACTTGGTTATTTCTTCTTCCCCATGAAATCCAATCAGATGGCCGTCGGCGACGATTTGCTGGACTTTGACGTTTCAATGAACAAGGGGGCAAGGCCTTGCCAAGGTTAAGGTTAGGAACGACTGGCCAATGAGCGCTGGTGGGGGTAGACCAGGGCTATGTAAGTGCATTGTGTAATGTCGTTGTTGGCTAGAGGGTTTGTCCAGTCGCGATCGAGCATATACAACAACAACTATAATCTGCTTGCTTGCTGAGGTTGACTGCTAATAGATCTGCGCTGTGAGGATGGCCAAAGAGCAACTGAGTGACTTGGCATAGGATGATTGATCTACTGGCTCAACTAGGGCGGTACCGCCAACAAAGCAATTCAGGTGTCTTTTTTGGCGTATGCAGAGTACTTTTACTGGCTAGTTTTACCATGGCACGTATATGGGTTCGAGCGATATGCAGCTACAACACACTAAAGGCTTCACTGTGACAGATACAAGATAGTGGCCGCTGAGCGCAAAGGGGACATAGTCTCTGCTATCCTTGGACCACAACTCAGGTAACTGACCATGAAAATTAAGGTGCTGGGGTCGGATTGCCGTCTAAGACGCAGGTCGGCCATCATTCCAGGCGCTCTATCCCTTGCAATACACCACGCTTCAGTGCCTACACTAGTATAACTGAGAACAAGACAACATCTCTTTAGGTACCGAACCAGCCTGAGTCTTTCCTGATCCGCATAAGCACAGGCGCATATCAGTGACGCGGGCGCTCTCCCAATGACGCTTGAGACATATGAACGCACATCCTAGGTTGACTGGCAAAGACAGCAAGGGCTGGAGTCAGCTTTTCTGCCTTTCTGCAGAGAAGCAACCGCATTCCCAAGATCTGACTGACTGCCTTCTCACATCTGCAGGCAGACCGTCAGTCGTCTTCACATGTAATACTTGTTGGCTACTACATCTATTTGCCCGACTTAACCCTCTTATTAGAGTCGCTCACCGATGTGCAGAAAGCACACTGACCAGATTCAATGGTCGGACGCACAACACTACTAGCGCTACTACATAATTGTATAGTACATGCATCGTATCCTACGCATTGTTGCTCTTTCGATTGAACCCACAGAGACTCGATTCGCCCGGTATATGTTGTAGTCGTCATGTCCTGAGATGACAGCTTTGGAGATTGGAGACTATTAGCTTTAGACTTGGGTGGTCGTTGCATAAAACCCTGGTCCTCCTTTAGTCTTGGATATATATTGACAACTGCAACTGCAACTAACTGCAATATCAAGCTCGGTCTATAGCATCGTTTTTGCTTCGAAACACCAGTAAGTTCAACTACCATGTACGTACATTCATATTAGTATATATTGCTCTCCTTCTCCGGACCCTCTTAAAACACGCGACGGAGTTGGACTCCGTTCTAGCCACGCTAGTCTGCATAGTAGGGTTTGGTTTTTACATAGTAATGTACTGAACTATATGTACAGATACATTGCCCATCGATACTAAACCGAGTTTAAGGTCGACTAAAACACTGGTTGTAGTGGTGTTTTTCTGATGCTACCTATAGTGATATCTGGACTGCACCTCCCAATATAACCAACATCATAACTTTAGATTTCCATTGTGATATATCCCGACTTACAGCATCTTTACTGGCTGGCCAGAGTCTCGGGGCAATCCTATTCTCATTTAATCTGTCCATTTAGTCTATCTGCTTCCTGCTTTGTCCTCCCACCTTCCATCGCCCATCATGATCGGTTCACCATAGTTTACTCATAATGGTAGAGGAATACGCGGCTAGTAGGCGATTGCTTGAGTAGTCCAAGCTTGGAAACAAACGGACTCGTTGCACAATCCCCTGTCCATGCTTTACCACGATGACAAAAACACTGACATATCTGTCCAAATCCCGCACCGGCTATGAGCTTCTTTTACCGGTTTGGGACGTAAATCGTCCGTCAGCGTTTCTTTCGCCCAACAAATCAGAGCTTCAGAGAGGCTAGACGCTTCAAATTCAGTATCGAAGCTGCCAATCCCTCTTGGCCTGTGGCTTCTTGCTTGTTTAGCCCGCTGGACCTAATCTCAAACTAGGAATAGGGCCGTCGTAATTAGTAACTAGTAACTTCGGAAATAGAATCTGTCTGTAAGCTAGGCTTCTAGTGCTTCGTCTGACGAAAGTCCGTGCTCGGGGCAGCATGAATATGTCTCGAAAAGAAGTATTACTGAAGCCAATATGCTGACTTAACCTCAACTCCATTTAATATCACAACTACATGCATCATATCTGCCCAGGCTCAACTCTGCCTCCCGGGCCAGCCTTTCATCCTTCCATCCAAAGTCTTCTCTTCATCCACATCGACCCTATTTCGTCTTTCCGTTCCGCGGAGACTTGTCCTTCCATGCCTTAAACCCAGGATTCCATGCTAAAGGAAGAAACCATCTTTGTTTTGTTCCAATAGTCTAGAAATATGTAGTAACTGACACACTGACGCACCCATTGCATGCTTCTTTCTGACAGCTTGTCGCCCACCCAACTGCCCATATACGTCTTGATCTGATATTAACTTATAACTTACACACATTTCCCCTTCCTCTTTCTCTCCTTCCAAATGTTTTATCCCAAGGTAGTATCGGCTGTCAAGACCGCGGATCTTCTTCCTTTCTAGAGCCATCCTTCCTGCTTTCGCGACCCTCGCTCCTTCTTTTTTTCTACTTTCTTTTTCTTTTGCGTCCCGGTCCCTGGCAGGATTGAGGTTCTTTAGACACTTTTATTTTCTTTTTATTCGTCCTTATTTGTCTTGCGGTTGCTATTCTTTCAAAAAACCCTTTAATGGGCCCCGTCCCCCCATCTCCATTCCTCGCCGTCGCCCTCGCCGCCGCCGCCCTTCTTGCACTTACATACACCTCCAGATTTTTTATCATATACTCTTTTACACGGTCAAAGGTCAGTGCTTCTCTGGAAGCTGTATCTGTCTAATACACTAGCTAGCTAGACTAGCACCATACGGACTCTCTTGCTTTAAGCATTAAGATTGGCTTTCTGACTACCTGGTGAGCTAAGCTTGCCTGGGAGCTGTGGTTGCTGCTCTGTTATCTGCTCGGCGGACTGTAACGCTACAATCCCCAATTTCGTACTTACGGGACCCCTTTGTTATAGGCGACGCACTTGTGGACCGACGCTTGCTCGTAGCAAGTACTTGAACTCACCATGTCGCTGCTCTCGCTGCTTCGTCCCCGGGAGGATGATGGTTCTTCCAACTTCGACAGCTCGTTCAATATGCATCTTAGAATAGAGAGTTGGACGTTGTTTTCCATTGGCGCAACGCTGACGTTACTAAGACTGTAAGTTTTGCCGTATCTTTCTGTGTCTAGAAAGACGAAACTCTCGGACTAACAAGTGCTCTAGTTATGCAACAGCAACTCGTGCCGGCGGGCCGAGAAATTGGCTTCTAGATGAGTACCTCATCATAGTCGCTTTTGTAAGTCACTTATTCTATGAAAACGTAAAATAAGAAGAAGAATCAGACTCTAATACTCAGAAGAGCTTGTATATCATGCTAGTTGTCACTCTTAACGTTATTGCGAACAATGGCGGCTCGAACCTCTACCCAGCCGAGGACCTGGCAACCTTTTCCGCAGCCGAAATCGCAGCTCGCGTTCATAACTCCAAGATTGTCGTAGTCTCCGAACAGGCCATGCTTTGCACCATCTACGTTCTCAAGGCCTGCCTGTTAGTCATGTACACTCGCTTGACTCTCGGTCTACGCAGCCAAAAGGCTGCCCGGGCACTTTGCATCTATGCGTTTATCGGCTGGCTAGCGACTGAGATCTGCTTCTTCACTACCTGCATCCCCTTCAGCCAATATTGGGATATCGCACCCTCAAATACCCAGTGTGCTACTCTCGAATACTACGGCATTGTTCAAGGCACTTTCAACATCAGTTCCGACTGTCTGATGCTCGGCATTCCTATCTCTATTGTTGTGCGGCTCCAGGCCCCATGGCGCAAGAAGATCGTGGTGGCTTTGGTGCTGACCATGGGTATCTTTGTCATTCTAGCTGCCGTCATGTGCAAAGTCCATAACCTGACAAACCCTTACTCTTCGGGCTACATGCAGTGGTATATCCGCGAGGCTAGTGTGGCACTCTATGTAGCGAATATGCCCATGATCTGGCCTATGCTACGTGAATGGTTCCCCATCCTGAACCGCTTCGGCCCGTCCAAGTCAAACAGCCAAGGCCTCTCGGGTATGACTCCCGGTATGACTGGCGGCGGCATGACTTCTGGCACTGCTCCTGGATCTGGAATGCACGGCAGCCGCTTTGGAACTATCACAACTTCAGTGTACCACAACAAGAAACGACAGTCTCATCTGTCTCTAAGTGATAGTACCGACGAGATTGTACTCACTGACATGCAAAAGCAAATTAGCGAAGAGAATGGCAGCCAAGAGAACATACTAGACGAAGAGAGAAATGTTGGCTTGCCATCATCTGGCATCACTGTCCACCAGACTGTGATGATCCAGGAGATTTCAGTCGCTGGATCTGCTTCTCTTCCAGAATCACACAACTTCAACTTCGATGATAGACACCCAAGTCAACCACGAGATCATATTGGTAACTAATTACCAAAATTAAGTATTAAAACAAAAGAAGGACATCATGAAAATCGCAAGATAATTTGGAACACGGAAGACTATGGGAGCACTATTTGATTTGATTTGGTTGGAGTGTATGATATCACCTTTGCACTTGTTCGTTAGATATACCCTTAATGATGCCAGAAATGGACTTGGACATATTCACAATTTGATTACTACAAACATCTATATGTAACAATATAATATGACTTTGTATCTTATAAAACCTAAGCAGAGGGAAATGCATGATCCACACTATTGCGACCCTGAGTGTTTAACCCTAAATCAATATATGGAAAGGATCAAATGAAGCGACGTTCAATCTAATTTTACAACAATGATATACAAAACAAAACAGATGACCATAGAAGGACATCTTATTTCTTAGACGCCATGCCATCCAGATAAGATCTCCAGCCAATGTCGAGAACCTTTTGGCTCTTGGCCATAACGCTATCCTTCATGCCGGTCATGTACTCTTCCATCTTCGTGCGGTACTCGGGGAATTCGGTGCCTAGAATACGGATGGCCAAAAGAGCGGCGTTGGTGGAGTTGTTGATACCAACAGTTGCGACTGGGATACCGCGCTAGAGAAAAAAGATGATTGTTAGAACAGAGCATTTTGTTTCCCCAAATTAGAAGGAAAAAGTGAGAGATAATGGATATGGGATACTTACAGGCATTTGAACAATGCTATGTAGACTGTCGACACCATCTAGGTGGGTAGCCTTAACTGGCACACCAATAACGGGAAGAGGCGTGTGCGACGCAGCCATGCCAGGGAGGTGAGCGGCACCACCGGCGGCACCAATAATGACCTTAATGCCGTCGGCAGCCGCCGCCTCAACGACCTCAGCCATGTAGCCGGGGGTACGGTGGGCCGAAGTGATATCGACACGAATTGGAACACCAAATTCGTCAAGAATCTCCAGACCGGCGCGCAGTACCGGCATATCAGAGTCAGAGCCCATGATGACGAGGACTTGGGCGGCTGGAGAAGAGCCAGACTTCTTGGTGGAGGAGACAGCGGCAGCAGGAACAGCAGCGGCGTTACGCAGAACCTTACTGCCGGCATCAATCCGCTCTAGACGGATCTTCGATGCTTCCTCGATCAGAGGCTGAGCAAGCTTTTCTAGCTCAGAAATCGACTTGTTGCTGCAAACGGTGATGTGTCCGATTTTACGGCTGGGCTTGGCGTCCTTTCCGTACATGTGAACGTGGATGTCCATGTCGTCGCTGTATAGCTTCTCAGCTAGCGAAATCAATGGCACGTGAGAAACAGCGTCAGCGCCGCCTAAAACGTTGACCATGATAGAGGAGGCGCAGCGAGGGGTGAGCTTCTGTTCGGCGGGGATAAGACCGCGGATAGCGTATAGCTGGGCTTTGTACTGAGACATCTGGGGGACGACTTCGATAGTGTAGTGACCGGAGTTGTGGGGACGGGGAGCGACCTCGTTGACGAGCAAGTTACCTATGAAAATTGAAAGAGTCAGTCAAACGAATTTTGGATATTGTAAATTTTCTAAGCTTGATCATACCGTCAGCGGTCAAGAACATCTCGATGGCGAAGACGCCACGACCCCAAAGCTGGTCAGCAACCTTTGAGGCTAGAGTCTGAGCCTTGAGGCAGATCTCCTGGTTGACGCCACGGGGAGGGTAAAAGGTAGTCGAGCAAATGCTATCCTCGTGATGAGTTTCGACAGCAGGGTAAGGGAAAGTCTTGGCAACACGGACGCCGTTGACCTCGACATCTGACCGAACAACCATGACAGACAGTTCCTTAACAAAGGGTACCATCTTCTCAGCATACAGGTTCTCAGTACCCAGCTCTTTAGCGACTAGATCAGCATCTAGAGTGTCTAGTTTCAGGTTACCGCGCCCATCGTAACTGTCATTGCGAGATTTGAGCATTAATGGTAGGCCAAGTTTCTCAGCAGCCGCGGTTAGCGAGGCCTTGAACTGATCACCGCCTTCGATCTTGAGCTGTGTGGCAACAGCAATGCCTACAGTCGCAAAGTATTCCTTTTGCAAGAACTTGTCCTTGATCAGTGATAGGGTCTTAGGCGCCGGGTGAACTTCGATCTTCTTAAGGGAGCCATCAGCCAGCGTGACGCCATTGTTGGCAATCTCTTGCAGGATTGTGGCATCGATATGCTCTATCTCGACAGTTAGGAAGTCACAGCGGCGAGCCAGCTCGCGCAGCTTCTCGGCATCCTTGAATGAACCAGTCACGTGCTGGCCGTGGTGGTTGACCTTCTTGGCCGGCGCATCTTCGCTGTCGAGCGCCACGACGGGAATACCAAGTGGAAAGGCCGCCTGGGTAAGCATCTGGCCCAGTTGGCCACCGCCAGCAACACCGATGATGGGAGAAGTGGACATTCTGAGTTCTAGAACACAAAGAACAGTAAAGGAGGGGCTTGATTGGGAAGCACAAGCGCTTGATAGTCTTGTAAGCCGGCTCTGTCTATATTCTGCATGTGACTTATGCGCTTGTGCTCGAAAATCTTGACGACTGTCGTCATGTGGGGTTGCACTTTAGCGGCAGAATTCTGCCCCTCGGCCGTGCGCGGAAGGCGGTCGACAAAGCCAAATTGATTTTTGAGTGCTTGCTTAATCTCCGTAAATCCGTTTTCTTATCAGTCGCTTAGCTCATTGTTTATTAGTACAGTCGGTTAAGACAACAATGAAACAATTAAACAGTTATGTTATTTCGTGACCTAATGTTTTAGCTAGCAAAACCCAAAAGAAGAAGTTGACATGG
This sequence comes from Davidsoniella neocaledoniae, assembly GCA_009806295.1. Classification (NCBI taxonomy): domain Eukaryota; kingdom Fungi; phylum Ascomycota; class Sordariomycetes; order Microascales; family Ceratocystidaceae; genus Davidsoniella; species Davidsoniella neocaledoniae. The sequence continues at coordinate 17,918 of RHDR01000385.1, forward strand.
CATGTAGGCATGATGGAACATATTAAATCAAACGTATTATTTTCGCCGCCGTTCACTAACCTCACCGATTTAGATAAACTCCACGAGGATCGTCTCGCAAGTAGGCCCGGGACGCATCCCGAGATAGCTTGAAGTTTAATTCTTCGGGTAAACATGCGATCATGTTACCTTCTAATAATCTTCTTGAGGCTAATTGAGCTGCATGGAAGCTCTTGGAGCCCGTGGCCTATCAATTAGCATCACAGACCTTCACGCCGCATGTTCTCCTGCCCTATTATGCTGGTGACCTGCCTTTCAAGTTATCGGCGATGTCCTTAGTTTCAGGGTCTGTAGTGACCGCTACTAGGTGCCAGGAAACTCGCCATCACTGAAGAATATGCACTGATCAGAATGTGCCTTTTTGACGTGCGTGCTCCCATTTTCAGCTCTTATCAGTGAGGTGATCCTTGCAATGTTAGCCATCTTCCAAGCTTCAATGAGTAAACTTATTTGCCGCCCGATAATGGGTCATAGTAAGCAGTAGGCATTGGTCACAATTCGTAACAACGTTGATGAATTGCGAACATCGTCAGCCTCGTTATTGTTAGCCTTCTGCGAAGCAAGACTCCCAGTAAGCTTCTCCTGCCCTCCTGCATGGTCCCACCCTAGACGGTTTCTTTCCCTCGCATCTGTACCTGCCTGTAGTAGCAACCCAAAATCTGCACAGGCCAATTGGGGTAGCATCTATATTGTTCCTTCCAGCAACACCGCTGTCTAGGTTCCTACCACCAGAATAGGTAGTAGCCAGCTTCTATTTTATTCTTTTTCTTTATCTCGCGACTTCCCTTCGTCATAACCTCCGTCTTAATAAAAACCTCAATCTTGCCCGCCTTGTCATCGTCTTTGTTTCTTTCCTCTCCAGCTCAGTTCTCTGGTTTTCTATTGAGTCGCATTCCCTCATTCTTTTTCCATCGCTCTCCTTACGCAACCACGTGCTTCAACTTGCCGATTCATTCCTTCTCCGAGTGTCGCGCTTCGCTCTTTAATCGCTTCTCTGATTCACCATGAAATTCCTTGCCACCACCGCTACTATGGCCGGCGCCGCCAGCGCCTATGCCATCAACGCCCAGGTCCCCCTCAAGGCCCAAGTTGGCGGCTCTGTCTCCAGCGCTACCTCTAAGCCTTTGATCGACTCCGAGGCTCTACAGGCTACTATCAAGATCGAGGCTCTGCAGGCTCGTGCTAAGCAGTTCTTCGCGATTGCCGAGACTAGCACCGATAGCTACGGTCATCCCACTCGTGTCATTGGCTCGCCTGGTAAGTCTCTAATACTACTTCGACCTATACTCTCCCATGAATGATTACTTACGCGTTTTCCACTCACAGGTCACGTTGGTACCATCGAGCACATCCAGAGTGAGCTCGCCAAGCATGGCGACTACTACAAGGTCTGGACCCAGGACTTCCAAGCCTTCGCTGGCGATGTCATTGACTCTTCCCTGGTCATCGACGGTGTCGAGCTGACTGGCAGTGCCCTAAGCCTAAGCCCTCCTACCACTGACGGTAAGGCTGTCACTAGCAAGCTTGTTCTTGTCTCAAAGGACGGCTGCAACGACGAGGACTACGCTTCCTTCACTAAGGGTTCCATTGCCCTGATCAAGCGTGGCACTTGCTCGTTCGGCACCAAGTCTGAGACTGCCGGCCGTGCTGGCGCCATTGCTGCCGTTATCTACAACAACGAGTCTGGTGACCTTCACGGAACCCTGGGTACCCCTTCTTCCGACCACGTCGCCTCTGTGGGTCTGTCCCTGGAGGAGGCTCAGCCCATCCTGAAGCAGATCTCTAGCCGAAAGTCGCTTTCTGCTACCGTCGCAGTCAACTCGACTGTCAAGGTCGTCACCACCACCAACGTTCTTGCCCAGACCACCGAGGGTGATGCGGATAACTGCGTCATGTTGGGTGGCCACAGTGACAGTGTCACTGAGGGCCCTGGCATCAACGATGATGGTACCGGTAGCATGTCTCTTCTGGAGATTGCCAAGCAGCTGACTGCTTTCTCCGTCAACAACTGCGTCCGCTTTGCTTGGTGGGCTGGTGAGGAGGAGGGTCTTCTGGGCTCTGACCACTACGCTTTCAGCCTTTCCCCCGAGGAAAACCTGAAGATCCGTCTCTTCATGGACTACGACATGATGGCTTCACCTAACTTTGCCTACCAAGTCTACAATGCCAACAACAACGACAACCCCGATGGCTCCGGTGAACTGAAGCAGCTGTACATTGACTGGTACACCTCTCACGACCTGAACTACACCCTCATCCCCTTCGATGGCCGCTCCGACTACGACGGTTTCATCCGCAACGGCATTCCCAGTGGCGGTATCGCCACTGGTGCCGAGGGCATCAAGACTGAGGAGGAGGTCTCCATGTTCGGCGGTATTGCCGGTAACTGGTACGACCCTTGCTACCACCAGCTGTGCGATAACCTTGACAACGTCAACGAGACCTCTTGGATCACCAGCACTCAGCTGATTGCTCACTCCGTGGCCACCTACGCTCTGTCATTCGATGGCTTCCCCGAGAGAACTCTGAGCGAGGAGGACAGCCTGGTCTCCTCCGCCTCGACCTACAACCCCAAGTACCACGGTGAGCACCTGGTCCTTTAAATGGTACATTCTATATGGAAAGTTCAGTTAGGGGTAGACTTGAAATAATAGTCTAATAGCTTTGAAGGGCTGCGTTTTGTAGATACATCGTCATCTGTCCCTTCACTTATCACATCAGTGTGGGCATATCTTCATATTTATTTTTTTTAGCTATATTTGCTTTTGTTTTATCAAGGTCATGGTTACGGTTTAATAAGTGCAACAACACCTCAATGGTTGGAACGCTAATATTCATGAATGCATATTATAATAATATATTTTTATTTTATTCAACGTCTCTATCGCCCCCTCTTGATCGTCTATATGTATACTATCATTCTGGTTCTTGTGTTATTATCGGGCCCCCAGTTGTCGGGAGCGAAGGTGGAGATTGTAAAGCATACAAGTCAAACATCTTTGGACCGCCACACATATTCCTTGTGGCTGTAGTTTTAAATCCGTCTGTGCCTTGTGTCACACTACCATAACAATAGTCAGTGCACGCACGTGTACCTATCAAAGAAGTGACAGCTCTTCCTCGGAAATCCCAAACTGCGCCTCCGTAGCACTCATGGTGATACTCCAGATATAGATATGGAAGCATAGTTGTAGTTATGTGAGAGTTAGAGTATAATGAATGTGCGATTGCAATGCAGAGTTCCGGTGTCATTGAATAGTTTGCTACCAGTAAAGGTAAAGCGTGATGATCAGATGTGTCGGCGTAGCAGCCAGCGTACCAGTAGCTACTGGTAGGCGTTGGGGTAGTCCATGATGGAGGATCGGGATAGGTCGAAGCTGGTGTAATAGAAAATGTCGTGAAAGTAGAACTGTATAAAGATAGGATAGAAGCTACAACACACGGTTAGTAATCTCTATTCGATAGCTTGACAGGACCTCTTACAAGTAGTTATAGTCGATGGAGCTATGTTTGGGATAGAAGTTGGAGTCGTTCCGTAGCAGCACGTAATGGGTTTAGTATCTGAGAGCGAGTTCCAGGTAGGCATAGATACCGAGCTGTAAAGCCCCTGAGGCTCTGCTGAGCTCGGTATCAGGAGACTAGTGACTTTTTCATCGTGCTTGAAAATAATCATCCTCATTGCATCGCCGCAGTATTGGGTCATGTTTCCACTGCAAGGCATATCACAGTTTCCTGTTTCGACCTGTATAGTACCGTCATTTATCACCTCACCACAGCGACATTCAGAGCCAAATTCTAGACCAAAGTAGCGATGGCCGTTACAAAACGATCTACAGTAGTTAACTGTCATATTGGTAGAGGATGTGAAACCGTCCGTCAAAGCTCGTTGTTGGATGGGATCAGAGTAGCAACCGATGAAGTTGTAGCCGTCGATACGATCAACATAAACGGAGTTTGGGGGTGCCGCAGTCTGGTTGATATGCTTGAAGACTGACAAGCGATGAAAACTGCCACAAGTCTGGTCATGATTCCCAGAGCATTTAGTATCGCATTGGTCTTCAGGTGCCGCCAAGTTTGCCGCGATGCTCCATCCACAGCGACATTCAAGCCCATACTCTAGACCAAAGTAGTTGAATGAACCTCCATTGTATACACTATGGCTGCAGAACGATGCGCAGGCCTCGGCAGTCATATTGACTGCTGCTATATGCGGACCAACTAGGGTCCGTTGTTCGCCATTGTTAATTAGATCTTGGTAGCAACCAGCATATGTCCACGTGCCCTTGATGTCAGCCGATTGACCACTAAAGGCCGATGAAAAGGCAGCCTGTAGTGATGTTTCATTGTGCTGAAGCGATGCTGAGGAGCCAGCTATGACAAGAAGCGCGGTACAAAGAAAAGCAAAGGCCATGATCGATGAAATGGTATGGCTGATTGTAAGATCGGCATGGAACTTAAAAAGCCAAAGCCTGTTGTTTATTTTTCATTACATATTCAAAATCAATGGGGCAATAGCAAAAAGCGACATACTATTATACGGCATCAATAGAGTAGTTTCTGTTCAAGTTGTTCTAGATATAATTTCTAGACATAAAGTAATGAGTGGTTTAGGATATCTTTGTAAGTGTTGTACAGTTGGACAAATCTGTCACATGTTGTGGTAAGTGAATATTGACCTAGAAGTACCTGCATGCATTTGCTATACTCATAGATTTAACACATCGCGTAACATAATAGAGAATTGCTGAATATCACTTCAGTAAGAATTATGTCACGCCATTGTATCAATTAGGCGGATGCGATAATTAGGGTTAGTCACGGGTCCGAAACCCATGCCAGGGTATAGAGGGTAGAAAATCACCGGCCGCCCCACATTCGGCGAAGGTTATAGCCGCAAGAACGGTATTATGTGAGAATTTCGTGATGCCGTTGCATAATTTCACGATAACAAGCCACAGCCTTGTCGCAATACACACCGCCAAATTCGATTGTGTTGCCTGATTCTGTTCAAATATACGGACCTAGCCTTGCTCTCCATCTTACACACCTTCTTAATTAATTATTCTTCGACCCCACTTCTGTGGCAATCGACGCTGCTAAACCGCCTTGCCAATTTGCTCTTCTTCTATCACCTCACCATGGCCTATGATCGTCTAGTTACTTGGGCCAAAGAGAATGGCGCCCAGCTCAGTGACAAAGTCGTCATTTCAGTGAGCCCAGTTACGGGGGCTTCATTCGAGGCCATTGCCGACATTGAACAAGATGAGCCCATTGTGAAGTGCCCCATGAGCCTATCTTTATCCTATCTAAACTTACTTTCGGACCCGCCTGCTGGGTTTCGCAACCCTTACCTGGACACTACGCCGAAAGCTTCAGATGGCCGGGTACCAGCAATTCCCAATATCCCTTTCCCTACCGAGTTCCTAAGACAAACGCTACCACATGTGCTATCTCGGTTCTTGCTCATGCAACAATATCTCCTTGGCAAGGTCTCGTTCTGGGAACCGTATATTTCGGCATTGCCTCAACCGGGGAATGTCTCATTGCCTCCACTTTGGCCTCAAGATGACATCGAGCTACTCGATGGTACCAATCTTGAGACTAGCATCAAAATTATCAAAGATCAAATATCGACCGAGTATGAAGGTGCTAGAAATCTACTTCAGGGATGGAACGCTGGCTGCTGGCGTGAATACACGCGCGAGCTATACTACTGGGCCTGGGCCATCTTCACATCCCGCAGTTTCACCCCGCAACTAGTGGTGCCACGGTTCAACAGCATTGTCCAGAACATCACTGAGGGTATCAGAAGCTCTGAATTCTCGGTCCTACTACCGCTCTACGACATCGGAAACCATGACATAACGACCCGTATCAACTGGGTGCAAACGAACGATAGCGTGACACTATCTATTCAACGGCCTCACAAGAAAGGCGACCAAGTGTACAACAATTACGGGATGAAGACAAACTCCCAGCTTCTACTCTCATATGGATTCATGATCCCCGAGTCACACGCTCTGCACAACGACTATGTGCATCTCCGCAAGCGTGGTGAACCCATTACTAGCAAAGTTGATTACATAATCTCTTTATATCCCGTCGCTGACCCGCGGTCTCATTTGATTGTCCAACGCCAAATATTGTCGTTAGCCAGTCTTGCCAAAGTAGCCCAGACGTCCGTTGCCTCATCGTTCACTCACCTACAAGATGTTATCGTATGGGATCTAGTTACAGCCCAGGTGCCCCAGGAACAGTTGAGCAAACAATTATCAGGCCGCGGGATGACACAGGATGAGATCCTGCTTAAACTGCTCACTTGCAATGTGTCTGACAACGTCAAGCCAACTCTACAACAGACGATGGGCATCGTACAGCACCAGCTATTCACTCAACTCGAGAAATTGGATGAGAGCGATGTCGAAGTCAATGAAGAAGACGCCCAGCGGCTCACTGACAATCAAATGCTTGCACTGGCATACCGTGCACAATGTCGCAAAGTGCTGGAGAACACCCTGGAAACCATTGATCTGAGCCCCGTGGAGGAACAGGATGAGGAGGATGATGAAGGTGAAGAGGAAGAAGAAGAGGAGTAGGAGTTTGGATCTGACATGGCATGTTGCCAAGTCACATCGTCGGTCAAAGCGCAGGAGTGTCGGCTCTACCTTAGGCTCTATACTGCTGAAGTAGTCGGGCGCTCACCTTTCACCAATCAGGCTGGGTTGCTAGGCAAGACGTAGTCAGAGCCGTAGGTCTGAAGCCCATTTAGGGTGTTTATGATGGCATCAAACATGAGTATTCTCGCGTCTCTCTATATAGTACGAGATTGCTATCCAACTTAGGAGTTTATATCGATCCAACTATTTAGCCAACAACACAGCCCGCAGACCTTCAATATTCATAATATTAATCATCAAGTTTCAATCAGAAGTACCAGCAAATATACATAATAATTATAAGTTATTGATCCTTGAAATTCAATATGAGTCACACTCAATATAGGAAATCTAGCATGTAATCCACGCCTATATTCGTGCCCAATATGTTCAAGTCTATCCGAGACGCCTTACGTTACACAGCAGTCACGAACCAGCCAACTACGATAATCATGGCTTGAATACTGAATGGTGGCTTAATAGGCGTAGAGTAGATAGTGAAGTCTAGGCCCTTGATTGGGAGCAAAAATTGCGTGTAAACGAAGAGAAAAACAAGCCCAATGATTAGTATATAAGTACAGTCCATTTTTAGCAGCCCTTATAGCCTTCACCGCTCTTTGCCTGATTTCTCTTGTGCAACCGCAATAGAGATACTCCGTTTACGATAACAACACTATATTATGGTTGTTGATAACAGTTCACTTGTATTCTACATCTATAGAGTCTACAGCCTAAAGAACTAGCGCGTCAGCTTTTCCATAAGCGAAGGAACATGTGGGCGAGAAAAATACAAGATGACGACATAAAATTCTCTCGCCTAAGAGGACACGACCTGTTGGTCGAACAGCTCTCCATTGTTTAGTACACTGTCAGGAATAAAGGCGGGTTCTCAGCATCTTGTAGTATCCCAGGACCTCGATACGTGCATGATGTTCCAATACATGCGAGTATCTAGGCAAATAAGCTGCCAAAGTATGCACGCAAATGCGCACAAATAACGGCCTATTTCTCCAAAAGCGGCAAGATATGAGCCAGAAAAGATTCCATCAGAAGCAGGTGTCCATATATAGTTGTGTATCAATGATTCCAACTGTGAGAATATACACCACTAGCGTTGACGGAGATGCACATGACCGTTTTTAAAGAGCTAGTAAGATCAACTATCCAGCATTATAGACTAAAAAATGCTAGCGAAGCAACAACCGACAAGATTGCAAGCTTTATCGGAACTTTTTGGCTTCTATGATAGGTAAATAATAGAAGGAGGGGACAGAAGAGCAAATGCCTGATAATGTCTCTGGATACCTTATGGAAGGGCTCAAGTGGTACGAAGCTTCAGTTAGCCCTTTGAACGCAGGGAACAGGCCTGTTAAATTCTGTACGGATGAACGAACTGCTGCTGCTAATACAGATAGTCACACAAATCTTCATGGCAAGGCCGATAAGTGCTGAGCCTCGAACTATTACTTGCCTTGGGATTTGGGGTGCGTTCTATGCATGTACAACTGCACAATACTATACAACTACGTGTGCCATATTCAAAAAGCACATTTGGTCACTTTCTTCTACATAGTCGTATCTATGAGCCTAAGTGTGATTCGCACGCCACAACCACAGGCTCAGGCCTCTATACTTTGATAACTAATTCAAGTTAGCGATAGCACACGCTATTTGTGTTTGCATGTTACATAGTATGTATCCTATATCCCAGAAGTAGTATTCCTACAAATAAAGACATGTGCAGATAGGCAGGTAGCGAGATAATCTCTTGCAGAACAGTATATACAAAATAGTTAAAAAAAAAAAAAAGTAGATAGTCAGCCTAGAAGAAAAAAAACACAACACATGCGAGACATGAAATGTACACTTGGTGCCTAGCTAGAGTCCATGGCCAGGGCTATGAGCTGGCCTAATGCAGTAAACTTTCCTATTTGAGACTCTCAGCTATGAAGCCGGCCTCGAATCGGCGCCCGATGCCTGTCTATCGATCTTTAGTATCGTAGTCTGCTTTTTTTTCGTTTCTTTCATTATATGTAGCCTGTCTAAATGCGTTTGTTATTGCTTTAAGGCACGTATGAAGTGTTACTTATCCTATACACTGACTTCTCATGCCCCTCTCAACTACTCTTTCATGTACTCAGAAGAATATCCCGCAAAACTATGGAGACAGGTTCCCGACGAGATGGCTTTTCCCGGAAAGGATTAGAAGTTGAAATGCGCAGGAATAGCATATAACAAAACCATAACAAATGTTCTGTATTTCAGAGGCCTATCACTGTTGAGAAGTAGGTTGTCCTTCACCTTACATTGTATACTAGTATTAGTTCAGGGCTGTGTATCTTAGGATACCGAGGTGCTACATAGCTATTAAAGCTCCATTTCCATTTCAATAAAAATGAATTAAGAAAACAAGACTCCTTGCTCAAGACCCTGTCATGGCTATTGACTTGGCCTATCGTGCTCTGGCCTGGCTTGGTCACATGGCGTCACACAAAGTAGTCGGGCGCACCACATAGATACCTTTGCGTTATCTGCAGTGCGATGCCAGAAAGCGCCGAAGGCCAGCTGTAGGGATAGACAAGCCATACAACTAATCGCCAACTATGAACTTTCCGAGAGAGATAAAGAGAAGGAAAGATTGGGCTGCATCCAACGGTTAGCGGGATATAAACAAACGCCGGCCTTACAACCCTGCTTATTCAATGGAATAAATAGTGAGAGGAAGGAGACCAACAGTTCATGTGTCGGTCGTCGGTAGTCGATATCGGTCCGATGGAAGGAGAAAGTATCTTACATTGTATGCAACTATCAAGGATATGCTATATCACCATATTGATATATACCTAAAGGTGTATACACAAGTCACAGTATATGCATATAGAAAGGTATATTTATTTTGGCATATGTCAGACTAGCAAGACACTTACCTTGTCGGAGGTATTGGAGAAACCTCAAGGCAAAACAAAAGACTCATGAGCCAGTAGCATAAGTACAAGTGTCTTACTAGTTTTTTTTCATATGGCCAAACAACCTGCCTAACTTAAGATCGGTCTAGAAGAGGCATGATGCAAATCCAACGAGCCATCCCAAGGAAACTCATCATTGCCACCGTCTGCTTTGAGATGACAGCTTTCAGTGCGAGCATCACCTTCTTGTTGGTGGCACACGCATGGCACATGTAACATTTTGAAGTACATTAAGTAGAAAATGCATCCAAAGGTGGGGAGGAGAGTGGGTAGAGTTGCAGCGAATGGGCCAGTTCAATGTTGCAGTGCATATTCAATGCATAGGTTCAGAGATACATCGAGGATTTCACGATAGCCAACGCGATATAAGGTCAGTTCTATATAGTTCTGGACACTCTAAACGTCAGTAGTAGTTCTTCGAAGCGGGCGTATCCATTCATAGGGCAGATATCAAGTGAAAGCATGGGGAAATCGTATGCACTTGAAGATTTTGCATGTTATTGGGTAGACATACATACATTAAAAGTTATTTCTGTGTCGTCTTTTGTACATGACTTTTTTCATGATATAAGGACAAATGCCATATACAGCATATATAGGGTATCTAATATCCAATATCTATTTCCATATTTATAATGTACGTCGAATGTACTGTATTGTTGTATATTTTATGGCTAACTATCTATAATATGAATTAGTAAAGAAGTAAATCCCCAAATTCCTGTGAACGGAGTTTTTGATTTTTAGAATTATGGGTAGCTTGCAAACCTCATTCAATTTTCAACCTCGACGCAACATTTCTTGTTATTTAGTACCAGTGGTGTGGTATGTACATATGTATCATATATTGTATCGCAATACAGGGTTTATGGCCATAGAAGTATAGAGATCTACAAACTCCTCGTAAGGCCAGTATAAATTTCCTTCGGAAATCACTGATGCTATAAAGGAGGTGCTTCTCAATATATTCATAATTGATATATGTACCAAGTCCCAAGCTCAACTCCATCACCATATCAGTAATTATGAAATTTTATCTGTATGACTTAAAAGATACTAAAGCCATATCTGATTTTATGACATAGCATCCCCAGAAGATGGTCAATGCGTGTTTTTAAGTACGACCAATAGATAAAGTAAAAGCAAGAGCTACCGATTGTATGCGTTCTAAACGAGAACGCACGACCAGAGAAATGCCGTTATACCATTATCCTGCTTTTATATAAGTGCTAAGTTAAAAACAACAAGACGTTCCTCTCGCTTTAACTCGGTCATGGTGTTTTCTAGCCCTCAACAAGCTAGAACTTTTTTCATCTCTCTCGGGTATGAACGGGTTATGTTTAGTTTTTCATGTATGTGAATTGCATCTACATATGCCCGAGTGTCCGACTTCATCCAGTATTTGGAGGTGGATAGGATTCACAAAGATTTCTGTGCTACTATCGCCCGGCTAAAGAAGACAGATGAAGATGCACGGTCACTCGAAGATTCACCCTTGGTTCTAAGAAGTCTAGAAATGCACAAGTCTAGCATTGAAGAAAAGTTGGACAATATATGTATGCAGAAAGTGCTCATATCCTTGCACTACATCATGATATTTTCAATATTCACATTTGATCTTTTCCTTTATTCAACAACCAGGGCGTGTACAGCATTATCTTTTGTCACATTGCTTATTTATCAAGGCACATATCTATACTGCCAATGGAATGTCTCGATAGTTTTTATGGTTATAAATTGCCCGCTACATTGTATCTGTATCAGACACCATATCAATATAAGAACGATAGTATTTTGGTATGCGCACGACAAGAGAAAACTATTTTACACCGCCTTTCATATTTAGCACACCGCTTCCAAAAAGAGAACTAAGCCTGAACACACCCCTACTTTTCTGATATTATGAAAAAAACCACCAACTTACAATCTTTCAACAATCAACTTGCAATCTATGAATAATAGCACTGGGGATCTGAGGGACTTGACTGACAGTATGGAGCAGCTCCTAGAAAATATATATTTGCCTTATAGGCAGCAAGTAGCAGACCAAAGAGTGAAACTAAGAAGTACTCATTACTCTTCGGCATGGTTGGGGTCCCTTAA
>RHDR01000386.1:0-29652 GCA_009806295.1 Davidsoniella neocaledoniae
AACAGGGGGTATCTACGGATGGCGCCCTATGGACACCCGAGAGGGCTGAGCCGGACCCTGAAGTGATACGGGCGGAGGAGACAGAAAACCCGGTGACAGAAAAATCGGCTCGGCCGGACTCGAAAATTCATTCATAATAGTTTAGGAAGAGTATAAATATAACAACAACAACAACAACAACAACAGAATCCGAATAAGACCGGCCGCGTGGCCCAATGGCAAGGCGTTTGACTACGAATCAAAAGATTGTGGGTTCGAATCCCATCGTGGTCAGCAAGTTCATCACATCTGAGTAGCAAAACTCGAATGATTACTTTTTATGTTTTTCTAGACTTTTTCTTTTTTGCTAAGTAAGAAACTTCAACCGCTTTATATCCCCGTTTCGATGTTTGTTGACGTTGATAGAACCTTAATATGAAATAGTTATTGTTTCTTTTAGATTTTATATATATTTTTTGTTCAACTTTGGTCGATAAATCACTAGTTCATTTGTATCTTTTTCAGGTAGCAATCGAGATCTTATCAGATCTAACGACTGATGTTCAAGTTCATCTTAATTAGCCTCCTGGTCTTTCCTTTTCCGAGAACATAGCACCGTTTATCTATCATGTGAACATTATTTGTAAATGGAAATCCTTTTTTATGTCAACTATAACGCCCAAAATAGTACAATGAAAAATAGAATAACAAGATGTTGTTGGAAGGTAGAAAAAAAATGTAAAACAGCATATGTAAGTAAATGTGATGCCGGCAGTAGTGATAGTAGTAGCAGTCATGACATGGCATAAAGCAGTTCTCGGGGAATCAATGAATGATATCGAACTTCAGCTGTTAAGAAGAAGAAATGAAGAGCTAAGATGATACCTTTTATTTTGGTTTCACGTATAATGATATCTCTTCTACACCTAAGTTCCCAGGCTCTCTCCGTATTTGATTTCATTTGCCGTTTATACTCTAAGAGATAAAGGACAAAAGCGGAGAGAGTAGGGATCAAAAGGAAGAAGAAAATTTACCGCCGTGACGCCATAGCCTTTCTCCGCGCCTTTCCTGGCCGTTGAGCAGAAGTGCTCTTCTTACGAGCGCCACCAGCACCGCTAAACGGCGCCTTGTTGCGCTTGTTCGAGAAACCGGAAAGATCACCCGAGGACATGGAATCGCCAGACTTTCCGTGACGCTTCTTGCCGCCGAAGCCGTACTTTTCGTTCTTCTTGACACGCTTCGAGTTGGGGCCGTTGCCGCTGAAACGACCGTTGGCTTCGGACTTGTTGCGGTAGGTCTTGAGTTCGTTGTCGACGGCGACGTCAAACATGTCACCTTCGTGGGTACCGAGATCGTTGGAGTTCTCCTGGCGCTCTGTAGTAAAAGAAAAGGATATGTTAGTATGTAATTGATTACCTTCGCAAAATTTACTTGTATGTCTCTTATTTTCCTTATTCGGTGTGGGATTTTCGTACTTCTCTTCAAGCTCTTGATCTTGTCCAGAGTCTCACGCTTTTCCTTAGCCCGCTCCTGGATCTTGGCAACCTGAGTCTTCTTGCCGAACTTCTTTAGTTCACGTAGCTTACGGGCCTCAGCCGAGGCCTTCTTAGCAGAAGCCTCCTCAATCATCTTAGCCTTGATCTTCTCCATGTGATCGTCGCTCTTGACCATTTCGGCGAAGTAATCGTTAGGGCGAGTGAACGGCACGCCGGAACCGACCAGCTTAGCGCGAGCAATGCGCGCGGCCTCTAGACATTGCGCTAGGAAGGCATCTTCGCGCTTAACGTCGTCTGATACGTCGGGGATGGCGTTGGCAGTCGACGTCTTGGAAACGACGCACATGTGGCTAACGAAAGGTACAGATTCATCGCTGGGTATCATGATGCGGTTGAGAGACGTGGTCAAGGCGTCCTTGTTGTAGATGGTCAAGCGGGTGTGGGGGATCAGGTCGGCCTTGTCCTCATCCTCGAGGTCTTCGAGATCGGACATGGGGATATCTTCCTCGTCCTCATCTTCCTCGTCATCCTCGTCATCATCGGCAGCGGGGGCAGCCTTTGTTTGCGGGCCCTTCTTCGGTCTCTCGATCTTCTCTTCCATCTCAATCTCAGAATCGTCATCGCTCTCGTTTAGGGCCTCGAAGTCAACGGCAGCGGCATTCTCGTCATCGGAGGCATCGACCTCTTCCCAGTCTTCTTCTTCTTCCTCCTCAGACTCAGACTCAGTCTGCTTCTGCTTGTCGGCCTTGGTCGGCTTGACCTTGTGGAGAGCCTTTAACCGGCGCTCCTCCTTGATTTTGTTGTAGTCGGTGCCCTTTTCGGCGGCAAGCGCCATCTTGAGTTTGCTCTTAGTGACCATGGTGCTTATTTATGAGTTTCGATCGCGGCTGATACAAAGAATTAAAGAACGGAAGATATATGTGTCGAGTTGCGGGTAGATAAAGGTATCGAAGAATTGTTGTTCAGAATAATGCAGCAAATGTTACGATAATCTCTACACTATTTGCAGTTTGGTAATTACTATGCTAGAAAATTTCCTATGAACTTTTTTTTCTGCCATCTGTGGGGCGAGAAACAATCCGTCGTAGTAGGCGCTTTGCGCTTCACCGCCTTGGATAATCTTCTGTACGGTGCGTATACCACATATACTGTGCGTATCTTGAACCACCGTAGAATATTCTTCAGTGCACATACACAGCGGAATGTAAGATGGACAAAGTAAAAATAATTTGAGGCTTTATGGAAAAACTGGCTACATGAATTACAGACGATAATAATTGGCATAACTGAAATTTCCTAGTTCAAGATATATAACACCACGCTCGAAGAATCAACCGATAACACCATTTCCATCGCTAATAGTAAAAGTAAAAAAGCAAAGTATAACAAAAGAATAAGAAAAAGAATGGTATCATGATCCATCGGTTGATATATATGTCTCTAACAAGACTTTGAAGAAGAGAAGAGAAGAAAAGATAGAGCGACATTTCATTTGGCCCTAGTTACACGAGCCTCAGCGGCAGATGCACTGCGTTCCATGCATTTGTACGTAGGTTTGCCATCGGCATTAGATCCATTGCTTGCTTTCTCGTCCAGAAGAACTACCATTGCGCGCGGCGTAGCTCTACCGCCATCTGGAACTGTTGACGGTACAAAGGACATAGTTGAGACGCTTTTAGGAATTTCAGGATGTAAAAGCGCGCTCGGCGGTACACTTTTAGAGATCGGTGGCATCCAGGTATCGATCCACGGAGCAGTTGGTGTTGTATGGCGATGTAAAACCTCATTGGTTAGGTTCGTGGTAGTAGAGGTATCTAGGCGCATGAGGGCTCTCTTAGGCTGGTTTTTAGATGTATCACGCCCAGATTTGTGATCTCGGGATCGTTCCCGCTTGCTTAGCGAGACTGTCGGGTATTGGTCACTCATCATACCTGTAGAGTACGAACGCGATTTTGAGCGCCTACGATCAATCTCGGAACGATCTTGGCTTATGGCCCTTCTAGCGGATGTTCCATGAACAGGACAATTAGGAGATGGATACTCCTCGATCATTTTGAACTGAGAAAGATCAATATGGCGCGATGTCGATCTTTGGTTTTTGCGGCCATTCTGGAGGTCACTACTGCTAGTGTTCCGTGATTTTTTGAGTTCGGAGCTAGAGTTTGTGCGATTTGATAGACGACCACGTGCTTCTTGCAGCTGAGACGAGGATCCCAAGCCAAAATCTTTACTCGCATTGCCTCTCTTCAAAGTTCCTCTATCATCTTGCTGTCGCCTATCGGTGGAAGATCTTCTAGGTTCAGGGCTGGATGTCAAGTGCTTTGAAAGCTGAGGATCTTGTGTTCTCATCTTGTCCAGGTTTACTTTAAAAGAAGTGTCGGCCATGCGATAAAAGTCCTCAGGATTTGCAGAAGGAGGTCGTTTATGAAAATAATCGGCTGAAGGCTTGCTCCTATGTCCTGTCAGAACAAGTGGGGACATTGCCCGAGGACTAATTGGTGTATCGGGGTCATTGGCACCTCTTCCAAAGTACGTCAAGGCAACGATATCAGGTTTGTAGAGCTGTGAAGCTTGCTGGAAGCTACCTTCTGGGTCTGCTCGAGCACGACTGTTTGAACCTGACATGATTCGAATATTACCATCGACACTATTCGATGCATAGTCAGACCCAAACCAGTCAGAGAAGGCAGTATGGTCAGAACGTGCTGACCCTGGCCGTGATAAGCCTGCCAAACCTCGAGTGATAACTTGATCGGGGCGTCTTAAGATGCTAGTTGAGTGAGACACCTCAGACATGCTCGTATTGGCTAATGGTTCGACGTTATAGATGTCGACATTTCCTCCTATTACTCTAGGATGTGAATTTGAAGCTGGCGGGAGATTCAAAATATGTCGGGACTGTGAATCAACATATCTCTGGGTAATAGACTCCATCGGCGGAATTGTCAGGCGAGGGCGAATTCCTATGGGGGTAGGACTAGGTGCCGATGGTGTTGGGAAACTAGGTGGGATGTCTGACAAGCCATTCATCCCCTTGGGCAAGGCTTTTAAAGAAAGAGGGGTCGGTGGTTTCTTTGGCGGGACTGACGCGAGAGCTTTATCACGGTGACGACCAGATTCTGAGCTAGGTTTCCCTGGTGTATCGACTCGATGTGTTGATTTTTGGTCCATAGGGTTCAGCGTTTCAACATTCAGGGCCTCTAAACTAGTAGATCGTGTTTCCCTTGGAAGTCTTACATTAGCGCCTTGTTGTACAGGACGGTATGGCTCTTTGAGAAAAGCCCGAGCTTGGGCAGCTCGTTCTTCAGCCAACTCTTCCTCTGGGCGGTAGATCAGATGACCAAAAGGCGTAGTGTTTGTGTCAACAACTAGAAGTTCCTTGGTACCACGGCCTAAGATTCCGTATACACGAACCTCACCTCCAATGATCCCAAGTACGGTGCTTGTTCCTGCAAAACATGTCGAGCCATCTGTACCACAGCGATTACAAAAGATTACAATGATCTCGTCTTGGATTTCGGCGCGGATAAGAGGTTCGAGGCGCGAAATCCAGTACATCAGAGTACCTGTATCGGGATCTTGAGGTAAACGAGTGAATGCACGCCTGTCCTCCTGAGTGGGCCATGCCATAGTTACAATAACGACATTAGCGTCAATTGCCATAACATGGAAAGCAAAATCAAAGCAACTCCAGGGATCCTCGAATCGATATGGGCTAAAGGGTGATAAGTATTAGTAAATTTCTATCGTTAAACAGTATCTTGGTGGAATCTCTTACTTAATATCCATAGACACACCCACAGCAACTTGCCCAACACCAGTTATCAAGTCACCATAAAAACCAGTGGGCCCTTCAAGTGCCCACGACTCCTCGCCTGGCTGCAGATAGCATTTTCGGTAGTTTGCGATAGTTTGTCCATCTGGATTGACGACTATAACAGAGTTATAGTTTTCGGGGCCCTTCGGGGACCCTAGGCAATTTGCCTGTTCGGCATAACCAAGAACCACTGTACAATCATACTTGAGAGCTGTAGTACCAGCCCAAAGTGATGAAATTCCAGAGCCGGAGGGTTCGAGATAGGGAGGTTTATTTTGAACAGATTGGAAACAATGTCCTATAAATGATTTTTGTTAGAGCAAGAAAACAGGGATATGTGCACGACCAATATTTACGTACCCGAAAATGCAAGCTCAGGGAGTACAAGCAAGTCAAGATTGTCTGGGTTCGCTTTACATAGTACAGCATCTGCGCGAGACAAATTGTGGTCGATATCGCCATTGACGGGGGCGAATTGAAGACAGCCGATTCTCATAATTCCGTACTATACTAAGCCAAGCATGGAGTATCAACGGGGGCGAATTACGCAAATATGTATATATGTATGTATATGACCGAAATATATAAATTGATAGCCAACGTGGAAATATCGCGGGTTGTATATGTAGTTGTAAGCAAACAGCGTTGAAAACCGACGGGCCCCGAAGTTATAAAGAATAAGCAAACTTCTAGAGCTGAATGGTGGAATCGATTTGATTATCGCCTGATCCTACCATTGATGTTCTGTATATTAATCGATATGTAGATGGATAGAATGGAATATCGAAATGGAAAATAGCTCGATGAGGAGGTAGGGAATATGGCAAGATGATGGCCCTCAAGGCTCGTCGGTTTACACAGCAAAAGCGCTAAGGAAGCTTCAACTTCAAATATATGTCAGACAATATAGATAGCAATATATTGGAACAAAAGCATGCGATAAAAAGGTAAGATTAACAAGGAAAGAAGAAGGAGAGAAACAAAAGGTTAAAGAGAACAAGATAAATTGCGGGTATGAAATTAGGGAAGATGATAACTGTGGGAGATATTGCTGCCGTTCCTTAGCTAGGAGAAAGTTCAGCGCGTAAAAGGTCACGGGAATTTGAGTGGACAGAAGTTATTACTGCATTTTGCAGAGAATTGGAAACAGGAAAGAGCGGGAAGAGATGCTTGCTTGTGGTACAACAGCACGACAGGTCTACTGCTACTACACTATGCGATGATAGACCAAATGTATGTCTAGTGTCTATGATTCCTCCTCCAGGTGTTCTATTACCAACAGCAAGCAATGCAATGTTCAAAATGGCAGGGGTGCAAATACAACTTAGCGCCCATGACAAGGAAAATGCTTGGGGATCGATTGGGATGGAAGGGCAGCCAACAAAGCGAGGGATAAAATCCGGAGTGGGCGAATAATCAAAGTACGCACTACAGGAAATATCTGTACAGATATGTCATAATCTTATTCACTGGCCAAATTCGAGTTGCTTCAAAATCATACAAAGAAATAGCCTCCTTCAGAAGTCACGATGATCTTCGCCTCAGTCAAACTATTGTATATGTTCACGGCATCTCTTGATAAATTCCAATGTCAAATCACGTTGCTTTTTACATACATAATGTACATACGTATGTTGTATTTTGATCTTCGGAGCTTTTATTTTTGACTACGTGTGTATTCCCTAAACTCTTTCAAACTTGACTATGCCTATTACTATGTAAGCTCGCTTACAGACCTGTGTAGTGTGGCTATCATTCGCACTGTCAATAGTACCAACAACGACAACAAAGTACCGAGCAGTATTTGACCAATAAAATACGTAGATGTGCATGCAGACGTGGAAATAAGCCGGCCAACAGTGTATCTGTCTGTTATTGTCATTAGTACACACAACGTTCGCCCAAAAGCGGAAACAGACCCTGTTCGGGAAATCGGCTCTTATTAGTCCCAATAACATGCATAAAAAGCGGGACTGGCCAATCATAATATCCAATTAGGCGCGCTCTTCCCCCAGCTTTTTATCTTTCCCTGCCGCTCTTTTCCGCCAACATTTCAAGCTCTTACACTCTAACTGCACAAGAGATGGAGGAGTCTTCTTTTCCTAGTAGAGGCTCACTCTCAAAGCCTCGATCCTATTTCGCACTTGCTTGATCTCTTTTCCTCATCCCCTTCTGTGACTAGCTGTTCGACTACCTGTTCGGCTGTCCGATCTTGGCTTTATCGCCTCTTGCCTTTGCTATCCCTCTGTTACACTCGCATATCAGATCGTCTTCCTTCATATGTAACTCCATTTGTCGAGGTGCAAGATTTTCATTAGGTTGAAATATATTTTTTACTTCCTAGTTACATATGTAATCATAGTACTTCATGTGCTGTCACTTATTTAACAATACCTAGGGTGTCAATTGGCTCTTACTAAGCCCTAAGTATAGGTCATCTTGCAAGAAAAGCAGCGATAACATACATAGTTGTATACAGATATGTGCATTTTGTATGTAGTAGTTGCTCTAATCATGTACAACTCACTCTCTTGTCTGACTTAGCCTCCTTATATTCCATCATGTTGTCTACAGCTATTCCTATTTATCTATTCTGAGAGACAGAAAAGTGACGGTGACAGCTTCTTGTTTCAGAGTTTGTTGAAGCTCAGCAGGAATGACCTCACAACCAACAACGTAGCAGGCCACATCCTACTTCCCCCAAACGCCTTCTAACATAAAAGGCATCATTGCCACAGAGACAGCTATAGCATATCTTAGGCACTGTGTACAAACATATCCCCTGTCGCTACCTATATCGTCGCCCTATCACATGCAGCAACGGGTCTTCCACATTATGCACAAACAGCGCAGGGCTTATCACATACCATCAGAAAATGAGAAAAGAAAATAGGCGTGGTTGGCAGACACATTACTATTCTATGTTTTAGTGTTACAGAACGATACTCATAATCGACCCATTTCGATATCTTGCGGGGACTCTTTGTCGGACAAATACATGTTAATCTAAGCAGTTCTATGTTATACATATCTTCTCTCTAAACCTATATTATATAGGTATATGTACAGATACAACTAACTATATAAAGACCTAGTGTTGCAACACTGCACTACTTCAGTAGAGGATATAAGGTGTTGTTTGTGGCGAATATATATATACGAAATAAAGTACTTACAACTGGTAAGTTTTAACTTGATATATCTCCAGATCATCACTTGTATCTCTCTGGTTTCTTCAGCCCTGCCTCGGACACGGTACACATCACCCTAGGAAAAAAGAAAAGAATATACATTGTACAAATATGCTGTGTAAATGTCCGTGTAAATGTCCGTGTAAATGTCCGTGTAACATTTTCATGTTGTGACATAAACGTATAGATTCAGTGAGATCTCCCATCTAGCACACTATAGGGCATATACATATGAACTCTAGTCGGGCAACTCGCCCTGGGTTTGATATGTGGGTAGCTATGTGAGTTTAGAGCAATAAATTATTGAATTATTAGAAACTGGCTGGAAGATTACCATGTATAAACCCTAAACCTATATTATATACCATTTCACGATCACCGTTTTCAAGCTGCGTAGTCGACTTTTTTTACGTCCTTTTCTGGTACTTAGTCACTTGTTATATTAATTTGCTAACATAGGATTAGATATAATATAAAATGTGTTTTTGAAAATGTGTTTCCGTCATTTCTGCCAAGGGTTAAATTCTTGTTTTCTTGTCACATTGTTCCTGTCTTAGCCATTTTCAGCAACCTACTAGTTTTCATTCCAATGTGATGATATGAGATATGGGCGCTTACATTGTTTCAGGATACGCACACGCTGAGCTACTGTTCATCAAAGGATGATACTAAGCGAACATGCATTGTACTTGGTATAAAAATCAAGGGTATATTATTCTAAAAATCGACATTTTGAAGGGTTTCTCTTTTGTGTCTCTTCAATTGATGTATACATGCAACAACACTTCCCTTTTTGGTATATATTATGATATGCTTTATGAAAAACGAGACTACCAAGATCGTGGGTTCTTTGATGGTAGAAGTATAAGATATGCTTGGTTTGAAGATTATGATAGAGATTCTGGCTTAGCGTTTGAAGGATCCATCGTCTATACTATTGTGAACAGAAGTAGGATCTTGGTGGGCTGATCAAGAGGTTTTGGGGGAAGGGGCGGTTGGTGATAAGCGGGTAAATGTTTCCAATACCGCGATAAAAAAAGAAAAAGCCGCGATTGGTACAATCACGTATCGCGATTAGAGCTGCAGACGAGGTCTTGAAAGGATCGCATACGGGGATCATCAGACATGCCGTTGGCAAGAGAGAAGTTGGCTGCTCAAACGGTCAACATAAGAGGCTATCTGTACATGTTTGATTCAAACGAAAAACACCAACATGGGTTGGCCAATCACTCAGTCGTCGTACTTCTTACTGTACATCTTGAGCTTAGGCTCAAGCTTCATGTTTAGCTCAGGTGGTGCTTGAGCCACATCGTGAAGCTTGATCTTCCCCTCACCGCGATTCTTCAGTAGCACCGCCCAAGGATCATCGGCCTTTCTCTTGCCAGCACCGCGCTTCTGCTTCTTTTTCTTCTTGACATCGCCATCGTGATCGGTTGGTCCCGTAGGCCGAAGACTGTCATACCGGAAGCCATCCATGATACCATTATCCATGAGCCTATTGCCGCTATCCAATTCACGCTCCGCTGCCTCCTCGGCATTGTTGTCTCGTGTTTCTTGGATCTTGCGTTCTTCAGCATGCCACTGTTCATATAACTTGTGCATTTTGCGCTCCTTGCGCGTACGATGCACTTTCAGGCCCAGAACATCCTTGCCGTTTTTCTGCATCTTATTTGACTGACCGATGATGGAGATGGCTTGGTCGACACGGGCCGCGAAGTCAGACAGTCTTTCACCAGGCTGGATCTTGGGAACTTCGATCTTCTCAGCTTCGGCTGCAGCCTTGGCCTTCTCTTCGGCCTCGGCGGCCTTAGCAGTAGCCTTCTTGCGCTCCTTGGCAGCCTTACTGAGTTGTTGTTTGGGCTTCACGGGAGCAGTGGCTGCGATGGTACCAGCGCCCTTGCGGTTTGCAATGCGCATGATACGTTTGAAGGCACGGGGAGCATCGTGGGCGTCAAAGTCGCCTGAAATAGGACGCTTCAACGATTTTTTCGTATGTTGTGGCTCATCGCCCTCTGAGACCTTTCTCTTCTTTTTCTTCTTGTCGGCGGCTTCGCGGCGTTCCTTTCCGGAGAGAGCAGGGAGCGGTAGAGCTAGTCTATCCGGAGGAAGGTCATATCTATGATGGTGAAGTCGGTGATGTTAGTCAAGAGCCATGTGACGGGTCATAGAAGAATGTATCTTTGAGAAGCATGAGATGTTGTTGTCCGGATGCCGGCGGCGGCGCAAAGCAGGTGGGATTAGGTAGGATGCATGTGACTTACTCTGACGGGTCGGCACCCCTCCGAGTGTGTTTATGGGGCATATTTGATCACGCTGAGAGCAGATCTGTAGCAATGAATTGGGATCTGTTTGACATATGCCAGAAAAAGTGTGTGGGTTGAATTGATCGAGTGTGATGGTTGCCAATATACAAGCCGCGTGCGATTATTGTCTGCCGGGATTCGTTGTTGACTTTCCAAAAGCAACTTTTTTTGCCAGCTGCACTGCGCTTATCTTATCAGCTGATGCCCCCACTATATCAGAGCAACATCGTGTGTGGCTGACATTGTTTTCAGCCACAGATGCACAGCCAGTCAGCAGCCAGCTTCTGCGGCGTCGGTCGATTTGGCAGCGCTGATTGGTGCGCGGCTGTGTGGCCCACTATTGTGCTTTAGCGGACAGGTAGTTAAAGTGATTGGATTGATTGAGTTGTATCTGCAACAACAACCAAAGCCATGGATTTGCTCTCATGTGCAATAGTCTTATTCAAGCTTCCCTTTTCTCTTCTTTTGGTCTGCGTCTATATTGATCGGCTGCATTACCTAGTCGGCTACAGCGCATGCTCTACCTTCTTCGTTAATTCCTTCATCTCTCTCCCGGTCGCGACTGGGCTTCTCCTGGCCTTCCAATCTGTGCAATGCGATCGCCAACGTGAGGCCTTTGTTTGTCGTATCCCGTTGTATCATCTTCCATCTCCTGCCCGTGCCTGGTTACATTTTAAGTGTACCGTATTGTATATCTTGTTTCCTTTGTTTGCTTCTCTGCAACACTCCCTGTGATCAGCTTCCATGCCATTTCCATGACCACTAACAGGTAAGCTTGTGTGTATTCATCCCTCCTTGTGAACCCATAGTTTGGCGGTGCTTATTTCGTCGTACTGCTCTTGTTAATTTGCCGTGGTTCGACGACACTGGTCGCTAGTCGTCTATTCTACCGCAACCAAACGCCAGGCAAGTAAGCGACTAAAGCAAGCACCTAAGCAAACAATCTATCGCCAGTGTGTTTATCTGTATGCTTTGCTCGCTTCGTTAAATGGGTGCCCCACTACCATACACCGTGTCTCCGCTCTCAACATCCTCCTAAACTTTGCTCCCTTACCTTCTTACCTTTTTATGAGGTTTTTCTGTTTCAACTGTGGCGTACCTCACACTGCATTCATACGTTAGGGAGGGGGATGAGAGAGGAGGGATCAAGGATTTGTTCTCTAGGATTCAATGGCTCGCTAACCGCGTCTGGACAGGGTTTAAACTTGATAGTCTTCTTACCCCCATTCACCTTAAACAGGACTTGGCAAGGCATGCTATACCTTCTTAGAAACCTCGTGGTGTTCTTTGCTATATCTCTTTGGACCGTCAATTTTTCCAATTGTCCAAAAATATAGCCAGCTCAGACGTCCCGTGTTTGTTGCTCACTCACAAGAGCCTGTGTTAGGGTATTATCCCCGGTCATGCTCTCGGTAATATTATCGTAGTTGATCTATTAGTCCTACTTCTATTGCTACTATTATTGCTAGTATCATTATTACCGTCGCAACGTAACCTAGTCATAATTACTTCTCCGTTGCGCTTATTTCTCTGTTCTCTGTTTGCTACTGCATGATAGAACCATATAAAGCTCTCATCATGGAACCTCGATCAACTCATCGTCGGAGAGGTCCTCCATCTTCTTCTCTCAATACATCAGGCAGCCCAACGACCACAGAAACAATAGCAGATATGGGCAAATCATCAAGCTTCCTATCCTCTGGCGAGGACCAAAAGCATATATTACCAGTTTCCACTGTCGACACACAGATTCAACCTCAGACATACCAAGACTCTATCACAGGTGAAGGTCACACCTTGCGCAAACGCGAAAGAAATTCATCATGCTATTCGAGCTTCAAGAGATTTGCTAATATCTCCTCTCTAATGTAAGAAATGTTCACATTCCTATCAAGATGTGAACTTGAAGCTAACAGCCACCCCCGCTAACTAGTACCCTTGCCATCATAACATTTGTGGTTTTCGGTACTACTCGTGCCTTTACCTCTGGCCGTCATAATCATCTTGTGACTGTTGGTGTTCCTCTGCCATGTCATTCCCACAACGACTACTGGAGACGTCGTCCATTATTCGATGCGCTTGAAGCAGGATGTACTGGCGTAGAAGCTGATGTCTGGCTTCGGAATAACGATCTCTACGTATCTCATAGCATGCCCAATGTAGCTCGAACCCCGACCCTTTCACAACTATATATCAACCCCCTCGTCAACATCCTCGAGCGTCGCAATATGAGACAGACTGATTCCGACCGCCCCAACGGTGTCTTCTCACGGTACCCAGACCAGTCGCTTGTTCTCCTGATTGATTTCAAGGAGAAAGGTCAGGATGTCTTCGACGCCGTCTACAACCAACTTGAGCCTCTACGTAAGCGTGGTTGGCTAAGCTTCTATGAAGATGGCGAGGTTACCTACGGTCCCATCACCGCAGTTCTGACCGGCGATGCTCGTCTCGAGTCGGTCATGGCTAACACCACTTACCGCGATGTTTTCCTCGATGCGCCTGTCCTAGAGCTCAAAAATGATATTGAGTACAAGTACAACTGGACCAACTCTTACTACACCAGTGCCAAGTTTGGCAGTGCCTTCGGGCCGTTTGCCGGCTACTTTGCCAAGCCATCTGGCATTGACGAATACGTCCAACTAGCGCACGAGCGCGGCTTAAAGATGCGCTTCTGGAGCCAACCTGCGTGGCCTATTTCTTCACGCGATAGACTTTGGGGTGACCTCATGGATGAAGACGTAGATTATCTTAATGTCGACGATCTAGTTGGTGTCAACCAGTGGTTAGCTGCCCGCAATGGTCTGGATAGCAATAATTTTGCTAAAGGCGAAATTCCCATGTCTCTCAACTAAAGGGATTTAATCTAGTCGATCACGCATTTTTCCTTTTTTATTTTTTTTTTTTATTTATCCTTCAGCATCATCTCTCTTTTCTTTTTCTTTTTTTTCTCTTTTTCTTTCTTCGGTTTCTGGAATCTCTAACTCGAAAGACTGGGTTCATCGTCTGCGCCTAGTTTGGTTCGTGTGTCGGTTTGCTTGTTAAGTTGTTTCATTATGTTTTTTTTTGGTCTTTGTGCCCGATGCGCTTCCCAGTATCTTTTGTTCACCTTGGTTTTCCTTTTCATTCATTTTTTTTTTCTGCTATTGACTTCATTGTTTTTGATACCCCACTAAGTCATACTCATATCATTCATTTATATACTTTTTTACTCCTTTAGCCATCACTTGATGAACAAATATTCTCATCATAATATGTTAAAATATCTATCTTTGAAGGCCTTGTATATGCAATATTTGAAATATATCCTTGTATTTTGGTATTCTCGTTATCTTTCTGCGGATAGCGCCTATCTTCGTTTTTATCTTATGAAACCTTTGGTAGATGTCACAAGCGATAGTGGGAACATTAAGCCTCATGTTGCCAATATGTTGGTTCTTGGTTACCAATTTGCCGTGCAGCCCGAATATCATGACGATCACTAAACTTTTTACGTGATGGTAAACCCACGTCTGTAACCCTTACAATTAAGTTACCAAATATTGAAACTTGCCATTAGTGCTTCACGTTATAAACCCGTGTCTCTAGTATATTTCTGTTTGAGTTTCTTCTTGATAGACTTATGCATTTCAACATATCTGTAGTTCCTCGCATTATATTATTGTAATCATTTTTTTCTTCGGCAAGTCTACATCTCGCCTTATTTGGTGTTACATTTGACAATGCTAGCTAGAGTCGGGCACTTTGTTTCAGCTCAGATCTTGGCATCAGCCACTGATATCTGATAGTTACCCTTGATCGCAAGAAAGAAAAGAAACCGATTCTTTATTTCCTTTTAAGGCTGTCGCTTTGGTTTTGTGGCTTTAATGATTTAAGTTAGGAAAAAAAAAGAACTTCCGTTTAGCCGTGGGTTCATGATATGCGAAAACGAGACTAGGGTTAGACGAGGTGATCCTGAACGAGAAAAAAAGAGCGGGGTATCTTAACCCGAGTATGTAAGAAATTCAAGGCAATGCGAAACTTGATATCCAGATTCTTCAGTATCTAAAGTGTTAAGATAAGCAGGAAATAACTATCTAAAGATCTTTATAGGAAGTTTTAAGATCCGACCGAAATAGTGGGGCCGTTTTCGGCAATACAAGCTGTGACCCGAATTGAGAAACCTGATAAGTATAACAATGTCGAGTCCTCGGGATATTGGGTAACATCGATTTTTTCGATGAAATGATGTGATAGATTTTTACTTGTTGGAACGTCGTATGCATGACATGTCAAATATCGTGTTAGTGAATTTGTTGGTGAGAAAACTGAGAGAGAATTACCTTGATTAATACTCTCTAGTAGGAAGTATTAGACTGCAAGAGTGTTATGAATTGCATAGCCATGATCATGAAAACTCCGGATACTGTATGAAGTGCATTTTGACTTTATCAACAGCTGTAAGAATACAGATGGAAGAAAATGGAGGTTGATCAGGGAAGATCAGCGATGAGTGCGAAGAGGCCATTCTGACTGATCACGAACGTTAATAAGGACACAAAGATGATCAAGATGAAGAAGGCCGTGCATAACTGAGTATGTATGATGAGAAATGAATGGTGTAAATGGGTATTCCAAGTATCAACAGAAGAAGATATGTAAGTCATAGTATCGAATGAGTAGTCGGCGGGCACGATAGAGTATATGTATCGTTATGTATTGGAGCGTTTGTTCATATATATTCCAGAACTTGGATACCTGCAGCCGATTTAATGGGAGTTCCGGGAACCAAACAGTCTAAATTTATGAAATTGATGGAAGTTAGTAGAATAATGTATAGAGTTGAACATTGTTTTCTTTCATGGAATATGAAAAGAACAGTCCACTAGAGAATAGAATTGTAGAACAATAGTAAAAGAAGCAATCAAGTCTGCATGTATTGAGAATCACGATAGGCCACAAAGGCGATTTAAATGCCATTTCGTAATTCGAGCGAATAAAAAGTTCTTTTTTTTCATTAAAAGTCAATCGTCATCCCATGCTGTTTGTATTCAATATGTATGAATAAATCAAAGAAAGTTCATGAATGTATCATAGTGGAAAATATAACCAAGAACAATGTTAAGAGATATCGCCTCTCTTTTAAACTAGCAAGGGTTATCGTAGCACCCAACATTGAACTCATCTGAAAATGAATGCAACTTCCGTGTGGCAATCACATATAACCTATCACTAATGAATGCTGAACCTCGAGCCAAGAGAAATCCCGGAGTTACATTGGCTGGTTCTCGTAATTTTCTTTGACGGTTTCCTAGAACGGGATAGTCTGTCTTATGAGGGAAGCAAATGCCGTTATGTTATTTTTGTGCCCCAAGGAGATAATATCGGTATATCATAAATGATTCTATTTCCGGTATAGTTGTACATGATCTCCCATGAGCCAAGCAGAGAACAATGTTAAGAACTCAAGAACAATGTTCTCTAGAAACCTTAGGTAATCTAAGTGTGGGTAGATTTGCTGCTAACCCTAATATGGATAGGCGACCTACCGTTTGCTAGGGTGAACAACATGTTTATGGAAGACAGAACAATACTAAGATGTACAAACAGAACTTCTGTAGTTTGAATAATCTATGTAGTGGGGACTCCGGAGACAGAAGATAGTTGGTAATTACTGCTGGAAAAGAGAACGTGGAAGTTGGTGGAATTTTAGTGTGTGCTTGCCTCTGTCAATTGACTTGTGACTTTGCCAATTGGCTCTCTGGTTGGCTACCTGTTGCGTGAATAGGAAACCACCCGCCGTAACTGAAGTAATTGGGTTAAACTTGTAGCATGACTGGCTGCCTATCTACTATATAGGCTGATATTCATGAAGTGATTTGACGCCTTTTGGAAATCTATAAAAGGGCGAGTGATCCCCTCATCTTCTACTTCTTCTGATCTCTTCCTTTCCTCATCACGCTCTCTACATTTCCACCACATTCACACTCTTTACTACTTCATTCACTTTCTTCGGAGAAAAAAAACAATCACCAAATCCTTCAAAATGGCCGCCGTTAAGATCTCTTCTTCCGTCTCTAAGACCAACAACCAGGATTCCCTCCGCGAGTCTGCTGCTATGAAGGACTCTATCATCCAGGGCTGCACCGTCATGAAGCACGACTCTATCATTCAGGGTTGCACTGTCATGAAGCACGATTCCATCATCCAGGGATGCACCGTCATGTAAATAGCTTCGAGTGTCGATCTCGCATCAATAGCTGTTGAGTGATGTCTGTTCTGAGTTGAGAAGGTCCGAACACTGCTCACGTGTGAGTTATTTCCCCATAGCTTCGGCTTCTGATCTAATAAGGAGTGAACTGACCAGATATATCTATTTCCAGGCCAACAGCAACCGTCGTACAACCTGAATCTCAGTACACTTTATTTCTTTAATCCTTCTTTTTTTCTTTATCAACATTACGCGGCGCTGGCTTGGATATCTGTCCCATATCTTGATAATCGACTATCGGGGACGCCTGATCATCAGTAGTGGGGTTTCTATCTCACAGACTTACTTGCTGGATGTCTTTTTTTCATTACTACTGGGTGCCTATAGAAGTTCTTTCTCACTACCAGGAGCAGGTTAGCACATTATCAACCCAACCGTCTTCTTGATGGAGCATTGGGACATTGTGATAGTTTTTTTTTTGGTGGGTTCTCTAGGCTAAAGGCTTGCAATATTGGGAGGGTTTATTAGCGATAATATTCGTTGCCAATGGCAAATACCTAATACGACTGGGACGATGTTAAACTATTTAAAAATGCCTGATTTTCTTCTGTAACTTGAATGAAATATGTGACATGTCCTTAAACAGTCTTTATGATACTATGTTTCTAACAAGGATAACAGTTCAAATGTCTAAATCTTCGTGTAACAGGTGGTCTTAGCATCTAGTTATTTGATCACATAAGGCAAACCCGTCTAGGCAAACAAAAGGAGACGCATGTGTAATATTTGGTATAATGTAAGAAAATATTTATTATGAGTTATGCTAAACAAATGCAAGATATATGAGAGTTATGATGGATATGCAGAAAAATATTAAAACAAATCTGGGACAAAGGAAACATTATGTGGTATCATTCCGTCATCCAAATGCAATGCAAAAAAAATCAAAATGCTAATAATCTTAGAAGGTGCCCTCCCAAATCTTGTCTGACGGGCGTATGCCGGTCTCTATGCCGGGCCGCATGCACAGATCACGTTCTTCGGAGTCGACACTAGTAGAAGCTGCGTCCATTTTCTCCGGCATGACTAGGAACTGCATGAACATTCCAGATTCGGCGTGCCACATGTTGTGGCAGTGGAAGGCCCACATACCAGGGTTATCCAGGGTCACACGGATTAGCACCCATTGGTACGAGCGGACAGTCACAGTATCGCG
This sequence comes from Davidsoniella neocaledoniae, assembly GCA_009806295.1. NCBI lineage: Eukaryota > Fungi > Ascomycota > Sordariomycetes > Microascales > Ceratocystidaceae > Davidsoniella > Davidsoniella neocaledoniae. The sequence continues at coordinate 18,190 of RHDR01000386.1, forward strand.
AATGATGGGGTTGTCTAAGGCATTGATAGAGGTGAGGTAGTCATCCAACTCGTCCTTCTTGGGAGGGTAGCCGGTAGAAGACTCGGCAAGAACCCAGAACTTATGGCCATGCATGTGGAAGGGGTGGGCTCCATCGTCAAAGTTGTTGATGGCGATGTCGAGAGTTTGTGCGCCACTGGTCTGGAAGACAAACTCCTTGTTGATATCGAACATCCAGTCATTGACACCGTTGATAGAGCTGTTATCTTGCAGAAGACGTGCAGACTCGGGGGCATCGAGAACACGGTGGAGTGAAGGATACGAAACGTTGCCGTGCCATGAGGTCGTGTTCATGAAGCCGCGGGCTAATCTCCAGTCTCCGATGTGGAAAGATGCCTTAAGTTGGATGTAACCATCACTGTCAGGGATAGTTGGTTTGGCAACGGGATGCAGCATTGATGAGTTCATGTCCTTGCAAACAAGCTCGATAGTATCTTCCCAGTTTTTGCTTGTGGGGTCCTCAGTCTTCCCCTCGACATCCGGGCCGTCGACATAGCGGATGATACCATGGACCTCAGGCTCCATAAAATCGTTCTGGTGGCGGAAGCAATGGGTCACAAAGCGACCTCTGAACCAGAACGAGTCACTGGTGGTCGAGTTGGCATCGATGATAATGCTGTATCTCTGAGCCGGCATAAGCTCCAGACGATGGAAGTCTTGCGGGATGACATCTGTGCCGTCAACTTCAGTGACATAAAACGGGTGCTCATCAACCTGAACTTGGAAGGTGGCAAAGGCACCAGTATTGATGATACGAAGGCGATGGGCCTTGCCTCTCTCCAGTTGGATCTCGGGGTAAGCAAGGGTAGAATCGTTGCATTTCTTTTGCGGGAAGTCCGTGCAGCTGCGAACGCCATGGCCATTGATCAGGGCACTGTCGGGAACAGGCTCTTCATTTTCTCTGCCAGGTGCCAGATAGTCCATTAACAACTCTGATGAAGTAGTTTGGTAGTGGTCGTGCACATGATAATACGATCAGATTCATAGGCAATTTGCTGGAGCTCGGTCAGCTCGTTCTTAGCATGGACGACCACGGGACCAAAGAGACCGTCACTTGCCTGGCCACTGTGGTGAGCATGGTACCAGTATGTTCCACTCTGGCCTGACACAGTGAAGTTGTATGTGTAACTAGAGCCAGGGGCAATGGGGCACTGAGTGACACCAACAGTGCCGTCCATGGCGTTAGTTCCGTTCTGGAGCATACCGTGGAAGTGAATGGCGGTAGCATTGACGCCGTGGTTGTCGATATGCACGACAATATTGTCACCCTCGTTGACCTCGACAAGTGGACCGGGGAACTGATTGTTGATTAGAATCATGGGGCGATAGACACCGTCGGGGTTGAGCTGAGTATCGTTGATAGACCAGAAGTACTCGCGGACCATGGGCTCAGCGTTGTAGTCCCAAGCGGAATCAATGACATATTCCTCCATAGACCGCACGCTAGGCTCAGAGGGGATACCCTCGTGATACTGGGCAACATTGCCGGTGACCTGAGGCTTGGTAGCACCGGTGATGGTAGCGTGGGGCATGGAAGGAGAGAAGGTCGTCACAGAGGCCACCAGATCCGCTTCAGTGACCATGGCAGTGATGGAAGCCACCAAGTCAGTGTAACTAGAAGCGCTGTTGGTAACGGTGGTAGTGATGATGATGGTGACGGGATCCACATCGTTGACGATAGGGGACGACTTGGTTTCGGCGTCTTTGCTGGAGGCGGCCGAAGCTAAGGAAACGCCTAGCTTGACCAAGCTGCCCGCCAGCACCACGAGCATGGTAACGCTAACCATGACTGCTAGCCAGAAGAGTTTGCCGAACTTGAAACTGCTAGAGCCCGCAAAGTGCGCGCCAGATCTTGACTTCAGAGAGTCTTGGAACTCAAGGTCTTCAGTGGGTGATTGGATGTCAAGGCTATGGGGCTCTTCCGGAAGGAAAGGCTCGTTCTCGGCGGATTGCTTCATTGTTGTGCGAGAACGAATTGTTCAGGATAAAGTCATAGCAGAAAGCAGTGGGCAAAAGGGGGTAAATAAAGAGACCGACGAGGAGACGACAAGATGGGCAATATTGAGTCTCTTCCGTGATAATATCAAGTTGGTTGTGATGTTTGCGAATGAAGAAGATGGAGGTCAAGAGCAGGAAGTCTGAAAATAGAAGTGAAGCGTAAATATGGAAAATAAAGCAAGCACTGATGTTCGTTGAACCGAAGGTAGAAGAACAATTAGAGAATTACACAGAGTGCTTGGCAAAAAAACATACAGCAAAAATGATAGAAGGTCGGAAGTCGCGCAAAGCTTTGACTGGTCGATGCTTAATCGGCGGCTTTTACTGCAGAGAGATATAGCATAGTGGTGGAAAACCAAAGCTTTTTTTCCCATACTAATATGCTAATAAATATAGGAGGGAAAAAATAGCCTCCAAAGCCAAGCAAAAAATAGCGAGAAGCATTTGTAGGGCGCAAAGCTTAGACCGGGACTGGCTAAAAAGAAAATGGGGCGAGAAAAGAGCAAGGCGGAAGGTGGTGGGGTGTGGTTATCTGTCAGGGTGTGCATATCAGGCTCGGGAAGTATTCGACCAGGGCAAACAAGCAATGAACGCATCGACAAGAACTAACAGGCCGAAGCTAATCAGGGAATTTCTCTGCTGGTTCCCCTTCTTGGCGTGCCGTGAGACGAAGAAGAACCCAGTGGCAAACCGTTGCTAGCTGATTGGTCTGTCGATGGGTGCCCAAGCTACAAAGCTTGAGAAATTATACAGAATAAGAATGATGTACTATGATCTGTTTCTTCCTCACAGAAGATAGTCGAACCACGTGCCAAAACTGTGGACTATAAACGCAAAACAGTTCTAGAATGTATTACTACGACGATCTTCTGATTCGCTCACCGATGTAGCGCACCAACATTCGCTTAGATGGCATGGAAAGCCCGTGGAAGCATCATAGCCGTTGGTAACTCTTGAAAGTCGTTGCCCGGGGACAAAGATGGCCTATCTGACGATAGCCATGACATGTCTAATTGATAGCAGACTTGGCAGTAGAAGTAACTTGTATTCTATTGCCTTATTATAGAAGAATATCACGAGACTAAAATAAAGACGGGCAAAAACTTTGACGTAGAAGTGCCCTTCTAACTAAAGGAAGAAGGTCACTAGTATGATATGGATCCCGAGTTGGCCCAACTGATAGCAATGGGGCAGGAAAATAGAGAGACTCCTTGAAAAGGCGGATTTCAGACTTGGAGAGGTTCAAAGCTCAAGGCAAAATATCGACCATTAATTCTCGTGTTTGCGCATCTTGGGATGGCCGAGATTTTCGAAGTCCGAAGAACGACACCATATCGTGAATCGTTTTTGGTAGGGTTAACAAGATTAGATTGGTCTGTGAGGCACTATACAGTGAAAGAAACTTAAAATAGTCACGTCGAGCTTCCGCCTCGAAACCCTTCTTGCCGCAAAAAAGAATATCCGAAACGCTGTGAGGCGTGCAAAGAGATCCTTTTTTAAACAAAAAATCGCGGATGCCAACAACCCTAAAAGCTTATGGAAAATAGCTAGATGGAGGCGTCCCAAACCCGACAGAGATCCGTCTTTCCGCTGCTCTTGGCGACACATTGCCCTCCTACCCTGTCTCGGCAAAGGGCTGGAACGGCTTATTGCCAGAAAGATCGCCCACTCGGCTATCGAGAACTCTATCCTCTACCCACAACAGTTGGGAGCCCTCCCGAAACGGAGTGAACGGACCTTGTGGCCTGTGTGATCCATGATATAGAGAAGAACTGGAGCAAGCGCAAGGCCTGCACCCTGGTGACTATGGATGCCAAAGGTGCCTTTGATGCTATTCTCACCGGCAGGCTCTAATGCCGCCTCTGTGAACAAGGCTCCTTCGCCACAAACGGAAATTGCCGATTCGGCACGGCAAGATACTCTGAAAAAGACATATCGTGTGCTCCCCCATATCGCCCATCCTCTTCATGCTGTTTATCCAACCCCTCATCAGCGCTAACAACCACTTCAGCTACGCTGACGATGTGGCTATCTTAACTTCTGGAAAGACATTGTCCTCGTCTGCATCCTTAGCCAGACGTACGGCCAAAAGAATGCACACATCTCGCAAAGAACACATGTTATTCTCGACAGCCAAGCAACATATGCTTGCCTCGTTCCCGGCTCGGCACCAACAGACACAAGCCAAGCCTAGATCTTAGGGTTCCACTCTCTGGCCCGAACTTGGCCGGATAGACGTCGGTGTCGCCATGCCAAAGCTGGAAGTCACCCCGATCTGGGTCCCTGGACACATTGGAATACCTGGCAATGAGATAGCAGACACTCTAGCCAAGGAAGGCGCTACTTTACCTCCACCACCAAACTTGCCTCCCTCTATTAGTAATGTCAAACGAGCTGCTCCGAGCCGGCTACAGGAGGAGTACACCGACTAGTAGACACCCTCTGCCCGACAACTTACAAGGACCTGGGACTTTCTGCAACCTTCAGGACCCCCTTTAAACTGTCTCTCCCAAGGAAGACACTGGGCCGGCTATTGGCCGCCCGATCACATCACGGAGATTTTGTGGACTATCACCTTCGTCTACACTATGCAAACTTGAAAGATTCATGTTCTTGTGGGAAAAAGAAGGATCCACTACACTTCTTCTTCTGCTGGAAGGGCAACCGTCTGTCAAAGGGTTTCTCACGAAGACCATTTCACATCAACATAGACAACACCCTAACCGCACAACAAAAGGCCCTTGATTTCTGCGAATTCATCAAATAGACAATCTTCTTTGTAGACATGTGTACGAAAACACAAACCCGGCGTGGGCTCTTGCGCAGCACACTCCAAATAAATTTAGGCTATTTTATATACTAATACTTTTCTATAGGCCACCGGGGACCCTAGTAGTCCGGCAATTAAAGAAAAAAAAAAAAAAAAAAAACAAGCAGAAACTCTAAACTTGGTAAGTTGTTTGCTTCTATGCTGGTGCTAGCTGAGAGGCGATTAGAACTCACGCCACTAGGCCGGAATTTCTCTTGCTGTTACTAATGTTGTTCTTAGTGCTGTTCTTAGTATTACTTCTAGTGCTTCCGGTACTACTTACTCACCGTTCAACATCTTATAAAAGCTCCCTCGTGCCCGCCTTTCCATCATCACATAATCTTCTTGCTCCTCAGCCTCTTCAGCCCACTCCTCCTTCACCTTCTCTTCAGCTTCACTTCAACAGTCCACGCTTAACAGCTTGTCTGGCTCTTTCTGCGATATCTTCACTGATTACCACAGACTTTTTTCTTCACTTCTTCATTTACTCGATCCCTTCCTCGCAGACAAAATGCAGTACTCTATGGTTCTTGTTCTGGCCGCAGCCGAGATGGTTGCTGCTGTGCCTGCCTTCAAAGATGTTCCTACCACCTTCAAGTGGTGGTCTTCTGATGTTGCTCAGACTACCAGCCCTACCTCCAACGTCAAGGGCAAGGTCTTCGATCGCTACGTCTCTATCTGGTTTGAGAACACCGACTACGACAAGGCTGCCGGTGACCGTAAGTTATCACTTTTCATCTTTTTTTCTGTTCTATATACTAACTCTCCTTTCTAGCCAACTTCGACTTCTTCGCCAAGCGCGGTGTTACCCTGACCAACTTCTACGCTGTTACCCACCCTTCGCAGCCCAACTATGTCGCCGCTCTGTCCGGTGACTACTTTGGCATGGACCATGATGAATTTGTTCACTTGAACGCCAACGTGTCGACCACCATTGATCTTCTGGAGGACAAGGGCATCTCTTGGGGTTTCTACCAGGAGGACATGCCCTGGACTGGCTACGAGGGCATGGCTCACAGAAACCAGCAGAACGGTGCTGATGACTACGTCCGCAAGCACAACCCTGGTATCATGTTCGACTCCGTTGCCAAGAACGACCAGCGTCTGACCCAGATCAAGAACCTGTCCATGAGCGACCCCTCTGACTCTGTGTTCCACATGGATCTGGCTACCAACCGTCTGCCTCAGTGGGTGTTCATCACTCCTAACATGACTTCGGATGCCCACGACTCCGACATCACCACTGCCGGTACCTGGTTGAAGACCTTCCTCGAGCCTCTTCTGGATGATGAGAACTTCATGAACAACACCCTGGTGCTCATCACCTTCGATGAGAACGAGACCTACGAGGACCAGAACAGATACCTGTCCATCCTGCTGGGTGATGCTGTTCCTGATGAGCTGCAAGGCTCTACTGACACTAACTTCTACAACCACTACTCTGAGATTGCTACCGTCCAGGCCAACTGGGACCTCCACACTCTGGGCCGCTGGGATGTCGGTGCCAACGTTTTCAGCTACATTGCTTCCCTCACTGGCGATATCCTGCGCCCCTTCGAGAACCTGGCCAACACTTACTTCAACGAGTCTTACGCCGGTGTCATGAGCGAGGCCAAGCTTGCTGTTTACCCTGCCCCCAACCTGGACCTTGACAAGTCTGTTAGTGGCCGCACTATCCTCCCCTCCATCAAGGAGACCTGGGCTAACAGCGACCTGCCTACCTACTACTACGACACTGTCAATGTCAACGACGGCCTGAACCCTCCCCGTGGCTACTAAATTCTTTAGACTCTTGTGTCTACTAAGCTTAAAAGCGGTTCTTTCACTAAATACTGCATTCTAAATCAAACACTAGTGGTTGTGGTGGCGGCGGTGTTGATCATGGCAAGAGGCCAAGGTGAAGAGTCGGGGTTAGACTAATTGGTGTGCATCTTATCATCTTGCATTTTTTCATTCATTTCATTCTTCATATAGTTATCACATAGTTATCATATTTCATACAAATACATTGCTCTCTATTACTCTCATGGGTTGCTCTAACCCTGTTAAGCCTAATCATCGATATCTTTAATGCTGACACTTATTACATTTACCTTGATTGTCTCAAATACATTTTTCTCCAACCGGTGGTCTAATATGCTCTATAGAATATAGGAAGAGAAGACAAACAATATGTCAAAGTGTTTCCATGTAAGTCAAATTGTGTGTGAGTGGGGCTTGTGACAAGTAAATATTTTCCCTGTTCTTGGTGCTTTTTCTTTCCGTAGTAAACCATGTAGCAACAAAGAGGCCTTGTCAGCGTCATGTGAAATATACTTCTTCATATTTTGGGATGTCAACATGCAGTATTTTCAACTTCAGTCTTCTTCTCGCTCTTTCACGTCTACCGTTTAGGAAAAAGAATGTACGAGTATGAACCTGAAGCAGTGTTCTTGTATTAGTCTTACAAGCCGTGTGGTCTTGGCAGAGACAGGAGGAAAAAAAAAAATTCAATTAATCTAGATTTTGACTGCTGCCGAGATAACAGAACACAACTGAGAGAGGTCTTGTCATCACAAATCTTCCCGGGAAAGTCTTCCTGACGCGTCATCTGAGCTATGTTTGGCCGAAAGCAACGCTTACTTACGGTTATCGAAGATATAGTGCTATCAGGAGTATGTTAGTGGTTTATTTGCAAAGCATCTATCTACAAACTGTACGAAAATATGTCTATTGCTGTTTTCTCTTCTCCATATTTTCCATTTTTGAGGCTGGTTTCTCTCATTAAAAATGCTACTTGTCAGTGGTATAACAACTATAAAGCTAGTAAATGGTTAGACTCATGCTATCCCTGGTCAAGGCTAGGAAAGACACCCTACTGATAGAGTAACTCTAAATAGCATTGATACCCCTGTTTTCTCCGTAAAAGACCGTCATTTTAATGAGACATCACTAATAACACAACAAGAAGGTGTTTGGTTTGTGCATTCTCTTGTCTAACCATCGGTTACCCGTTTGATACCTATTCGAGTAAATGCTCTGACATAGTGTATATTATTTGTTGCCCATGTATCTGTTACTATATGGAGATTTCCACCTACACCTTACTGGAGAGCTTGGACGGATAACAACAGTGTTAAATGGTAGCATATCAGAGTTCTCCCCTGGCTATATCTCCTTTGATTTTTTATGGGTGGTGCCCAATCACCCACACATCAAGCCTACTTTAGCTCATAGACGCACAAACCAAGCAAGCCAATATCTAGGATCCGGCATGAGCACAGACTTGTCTATAATGCACTCGCTGGCGCCGACTATAATATTTGCTGGCCTGTCTGCTTAGTCCACTAAGCCTTGAGAGTTAGCTATTGAGTTGTACCAGCAAAAACAAGCAGCAAGAAAGATGCAACCAGCTGTCATTAGCTTTCTATTTTTTCAGTTTTATGATTACTATCCATTTGTAGCTGAATACTAGAATTATATTCATATTCCTGAAAAAAAGCAATTTATGGAAGCTCTAGGCAGATTTGGATCCTAATTCTGAGTCAGACCGGCTAATGATTTTCCGTGATGTCGTTGGCAACTGCTCGACTTCGCTATCAAGCACTATGAGGCTTCAGTATGAGGCTTCAATTATCACATCATCCAATCATGTTATCGGCGAAACTGCTGACAATGCACTCCCTAGATATTACAACATAAGTTCACGGCAAAGACAAAAGGCCCATGCGTGAACAAAGTGTCAACAAAACTATTATCACGGGAGTTCGATGGTTACCTCATAACTTGGCTAACAAACGACTTGGATTAGATTTGGCCGTTGATTACTAAAAAAAAAAGGCTGGTTAGCAGCAAGTAGCGCCAAGACGGTAGTTACTAGCGTCCCTCGACTGCCACTTTATCTTCCTTGATACTAGCACCCGAGAAAATACCGTAGTCCAGTATTGTGTCTAGTACTAGCCAGGTTTTCCCATTTCATACATATATAATATAGTAGGAAACGGCGATGAGGCTGACTACACGATTTGTTTTCCAATACAAGATAGTACTTATCTGCGTGTATTTGTAGTTACCCTAGGCAGAGATGTTAAGCCTCTTCAAATTTGCCTCTGTCACTATGTTGTTCCTATATATTGCGTTCGTGATGTTTGATAAAATAGTTTGCAATCTCCTTTTTTTCTTATTCATCTTGTGTTCCTTCGGCTTCTTCCTTCTAAGTCTTCCTTTTGACATCATTTTGGAGAAAACAACGGCATGGGCGTGCATCTATAGATACTTTATGAGATGCCACCTTTTCGGACTAAGCCGCTCCGCTGTTTCTTTAGCTTGTATTCCCTTCCTTGGGTGACAAGGTCGAATATCGAGTTCTTTTTTCTAAATATTTGTCTGGGTAGGCCATCCTGAAGCCCCTGCAGAAAAGTTCTCCAAAGTTCTTCGGAACATTAACCCACATGCCAAGGGCTTTATTGGCCTGTAATTGTACACACGTGCTCTAATTATGTACAGTGAATCGGCCACCGCCAATTATAACTGAGTTATACTAATGTACGATATCATGATGTTTTATACTACTAGTGAGTGCATAACTGATATTAACATGTTCAGTCCCGCCTGTGCTGGCTGTCATTCGTCAAGTTTGCGCTGTTTTTGTATGCATAACGTGAAGCTGAACATACAACAACTTGTAGATTGGTGTCTACTTTGATCTAGTTGCAACAAATGCTCGCACAAGGTCTGGAAGTTCATGATACTAACAAGCATGACCATCTTATTGTTCGTTGTTTCTCTGGTACCGAATCAAATACCACTTATACAAGAGAAGTGGCTAAGACATATGCTTGCCGATCATGCTGACTGAGACCTTTGTTTTGTTGGCCTGCTTTCTGCTGGAACAGAGTTCCTAGAAGAAAATGTCCTTCTAAGTCTTCTCAGCGAGAGTCTTTTGCATTGAGAAAATAACGGGTTAATCGACACTGTCTGACTAACAAACTGTTATGATAGATCGCCGGTTACTATAACTAATGACCCTAAAGGAGAAACCAAAAATGATCATATCTATGTACATATCTACGCGTCACTTACGACCTACCATGTACGGCTTCAATCAACGAAACTTGAAACATCATACTGAAGACTAAGCCGTAGATAAGGCACTCAACTCTGAATAGTTGGTCAATTATTTTTGAACTGTATGTAGTTATTCATATAACAAGTTTTAACAAGACACTAAAAACTTGATCAGTGCTCACAAAAAATAGGCGTTGCGCTGACCGTGCCCGTGTCCCTGCTCTCAAAGAACCTTTTTTTGTTCACCCCAAAGCCGTCGTGTAGACCGTGAATGGTGAAAAAAAACAGAGCTAGATATTATTTCTACTATTACTGCAGTCTAAAATCAGTAGTCTCTATGACCAGTATCTTGCCCCTCCTCTGGCCACCACTATCATTAGAAGCCATCATTGCCTATGGCTAATCGAGCGGCAAAAGGTGCTTGCTTGGCCGGAGCTAGGGTACGAAAACTACGATGCTAGTCGAAAGAGAGCCTGCCGACCCCGTGAGGTTGCTGCAGTCTAGGGTCGCTACTACCATTCTGACTTTGGAGTCTCTCCACGGAGCAATTCATGTACAGCAACCCGCAGTTATAGCGCATCTTTTCTTAGATCTCTTCATTTTCTTGTTCCTTCTTCTCTTTCTCATATCTATTTTAGCCTTGTTCGTCGAGCTATTGTAGATAATCTTCTCTGACTTCATTATTCAACTATATCATCTCAATCTAACTCCTTGAATCTCATCTCACATTCATTCATCTCACAATCTTCAGCATTTACATTATCAATCCTCTCATTATCATCTTATTGAAAATCTTATCTCAGTTTTCAACTATCATTACCCATCCACTCTCATTAACAATGGTTTCTAACAATGAAATCGACTCGCCAAACGGCCGTACCTCGCCTTTCGTGGCACACTTCCTCAGTGACTTCACCCTCGGTTTCAGTGATGGTCTCACCGTCCCCTTTGCACTCACAGCCGGCCTATCCTCACTAGGAAAGGCAGACACCGTGATCTATGCTGGTCTTGCCGAGCTATGTGCCGGCAGTATCTCTATGGGCATTGGTGGTTTCCTGTCTGCCCGTGATGCTCTGCCCGACCGCCAATGTACATCCAAGGCTTCGGATGAGGAGGAAGCGGAATGCCTTGACGAAACAAAGCAGATGATTGTCTCGTCAGACGATGAGTCTCTGCGTTCACCTGTGTCGAGCGTCAGCCAAAGTCCTCGGTATAGCCTGGAGGGTGTCTCTGAAGACCATATCGTTCGCGCATACCTTGCGCCTCTAGGTCTAGGCTCTCATGAGACCAACCAACTCATCACCACTATCGCAGCTAAGGGACAAATTCAGCGTGCGGCACACCGTATCCAGAGCTACATGGACAGCATCAGCGCAAATGCTGAAGAAGACAGTAATGAACCTACAGCCAACACGCCCATCATGTCTGGTGTGGCTATTTCTACTGGCTACATAACTGGCGGCCTGATTCCCATGCTTCCTTACTTTTTTGCCCCAACTGTTGGTCTAGGCTTGATCTGGAGTATCATCATGTGTGCCATTGCGCTGTTTTCATATGGAGCTGGCAAGAAC
>RHDR01000387.1:0-29649 GCA_009806295.1 Davidsoniella neocaledoniae
GGGGATAGTAACAACAAAAAGCTATGGTAAATCGCCTAGTAATCAGACAACAACACACTTTTTTTTTTCTCTATACTCGAACAAAAAAGTGTAAACGACCCCAAAAACAGAAACACAGCTTAAGTTTTCAAAGCGCTGACTGGGACAGAAATTGCTTCCACCTACTTAGATTTACCAATTTTCATTCATCATTGGTATAATATCTTTCTTTTCGGTAGTTGCCATGTTGGAAGTGACTTTTGGTTTTATTTAACATCTTGTTTCTTTCTTTCTCTATCTTCGACTTTTCATATCCAAACACACTGGCCACATTGCCAAACTTCATCATCTCTCCCCTTCGCTTCATCTCGTTTTATCAAACAAACTTCAGATCACATATATAAAACACTAATACAACCTGAAAACATCGCATTTTGTCCGTATTTCGCGGGAAACAGTATCAAGAAATGGCCGGGCTTGATCAGTCACGCTGGGCTAACCCAGACTCAATGCCCCCTGCTCCGCAGACTCATGATATCGACAACTCCGTAACACAACCGCAGAAGCATCGACCTAAGCTGGTCCCGGTCAAGCCTAGAGGTTCTGGTAGATCAGCGGCGCCTGGTCCCTCCCCATCGGCAGATGTCAAGATGGCGATGGAGTCATCGAAGGAAGGAGGTGTAACATCATCTCCATCATCGTCCGCACCGGCGGCGGCAAATATAGCGGCCACAGTGGTCGTAATGAGACCCCGGCCGGAACCGTCAAAGAACAAATCCCCCGGTTTGGAAAGCTCGCGCTGGGCTAAAGCAAACGCTGTAGCTGCTACTGGCAAAAACAACCGCTCGACATCCGGTTCTTCTGTGGCGGTGGCTCAGAGTGCTTCTAATGCCACTAGTGCTACTACAAAAACGGGGTCTAAGAATGCGAGCATATCTGCTCCGCCTCCTCTACAGCCCAAGAGCCAACCGAAGAAGCTCAACGGTGGCGGCGGCCCTGCTAGTGCACCTAAAGCACCACAGCAGCCTTCTCAGCAGACATCACAGCCTGCCAAGGGAGGAGTGGGCAATGGAGTCGGAACGAATGGTAAAAACGGCGGCAGAGATAGATCACAGACACATTCACCTGCTAAGAACGCCACACCAAGCACCATTCTCCCGGCAACTACGACTCCGGCATCTACGCCGCTAGCCAAGACATCGCGTGAGAATTTCCATCGGTTCTTACGTATTGTAGCTCGTATCAAATGGAAGCTTCCTCAGCTTCAGCAGGGCTATCGGTTGGCGATGGAAGCCGCATCGTTGAAGAATGAATCTCAGGAAACTACCGTGAACACGGCTAATACTGGTGTTTCATCGCCAGCTAAGGAAAATACCCCAAAGAATGTGGGTGGCAAGGTCGATACGGCTCCCAAGATGAGTTGGGCGGATATGGTCGAGGAAGATGAGGATGATGATTATCTAGCGAGTCTTACCACATTGACAACGAATCAAACCACACAGCAGCCAAACAGCGGCAATTCCAATAGTGACAGTAACGATATATACGCTAAAGTCGAAGAACCTCATCCTGAGCATATGTTCAAGCTAGATTTCTTCGAGTACTACTCTCTGCTCGAAGGTGCCATCATACATCTCCTTGCCGCCTTCAACGAAAGTCTTACTCGCACTTCTGTGAGCGCTGAAAGATATAAACATCATTCATTCCACCATGATGTTCTTCGATCACTTGAGCTGTCGCCTAATCTAGGCCAACTTTTGCTTGCTACTGAAGCCTACGATACTTCATCTGGAAACACGAACAACAATAAAACCCAAGGCAACAACACTATCAAACTAGGCAAAGGCCAGAAAAGACATCGTAATGCGCTTGATGAATTCATGCGTGCTAAAACACTACGTAACCGATGGAAATTCGCGGATATGGAAGACGAAATAATCACTTCCACTAGCATCGACGGAGCTGATTTAGCTAGTGTCGATTTCGATTGTATGTTGAATACCATCTTTAGCTTTTTCGATCGTGCTTACGGTCTAGCACAAAAGATCAATACGACAAAAGCAGATTCATCTGATTCTTCTGCTTCGACTACTACTACTACTACTACTACTACGACGACGACGACAACGAATGGCACTAAGGCCACTGCTAGTGGAGGAGGAAACGAGGGTGGAAATAATAGGAATAGCTTGGTTGATGCGGTTATGTTGGATATTTATCCTGATCCGCTGAATGGAACGGGTCATGAAGGTATGGAAGCATGGAAATTTTTGGATTCTGTTATGGATTGGGAAGCTTGTACATGATTATGAGTAGAAGAGAAGACCAGATATATAAATATCATTTTTGAATAACAAACAAAAAAAAACAAGTTGAAAACAGAATGATACAGATTAAATTTGTATATGTACATGTACAATGTTAAACAGTACAACAGGTTGGATTTCAACCTCTTTTTTAGTCTCGATGCTTTTCTTTTACATCTTTAACACTAACAAAAAAAGAACTAGTCACCGTGTTCCGTATACTCACGGCAATTTCTTCTCGGTACTACCAAAATGCACCGTCTTTTGTGAACCAGACTTACTCTGAATCGGGGTTCCAACATCACCAACCGGCATCGGTGCTGCCATAGCCACGCCACCATCTACGATGATTTGTTCGTCAACACGCATTTTCAGCGTTGCTTCATCTCCGTGCTCGAGACGCTTGTATGTCGTGATACGAGCTTCGTTGGTGTCGATGTCGAAGACACGGATACGTCTGTTGTAGCCTCCGTAACCGGCATAGCCACCAAAGCCGACACCGCCGCCGTAGCACATCCATAGTTTAGGCTTGTGGTCGACAGAGGATAGTGCACAGTAGTCGTTGACATGATCACTAAGGAGAGAATATAGGGTTAGTACATATATGTTGTGGTATCACGGATGAAAGTGAGCAGAGCGAGAGAAAAGAAAGACTTACTGGCCACAGCTTACCATGACGATGCCCTGCTCGATAAGCGCATCGTGGAAGCCTGTGTTGTATTGCGGCGCCGTGACATATTCACGCCACTCGCCCTTGACCTGCGCCATATCCGACACAATGTACTCTGGGAACGGAATATGGATGAAAGACAGATCCATGTGCACATGCGTGTACTGCTGATGCTTGCTACGCAGACCCTGAGCCGTCTTGCGGAACCATTCCACTTGAGCCGGCTTGATCCAATCGTAGCCTGGGAATTTCTTCTGGTCTGGAGTGTACGCGTGCGAATCTAACATGTAGATCGTGAGAGCCGAGTGGCCGGATGCGCCGCGGCCTGCGACTTCGACATAGTAGTTGCCGACACCTGGCAACTCGATGGGTCCTGTGCGCGATAGCGAGTATGGAAGAGACTCGACAATGGCCATCTGGGCCTCACGCGACATGTGCGTGTCCTCGTCGTCGTGATTACCAAAGATGGTCACGTAGGGGATCTTGCGCTTGATTAGCACAGCTGCGTATTTGAAGATGGCTGACTGTGCATCCGGAGCAGTGCCGCCGTTGACCTGGTCGCCACTTAGGACCACGAGATCGGGCTTCTCTTCATCCAGAATACGCTCGACGAAATCAAATGTGCGTAGATCGGCCTCACAGGGACCGCCGTTGTACTCATCCGGCACTGCATCACGGCAATGACCAACACCTGTAGACAGATGCAGATCAGCCAGCTGCACAATCTTGAAGCGACCGTTAGAGTTGATCTGTAGAGCCGGTTTCTTTTGTTCCGGCTGCTCGCCACGGCGGAGCGAGATGTGCGCAAGGGAGTTACTGCTTCCCGTAGTCAATAGGATCGGCACACCGATGATTTCCCAGCCAGCGCGAGCCTCGGTGGCATCAGCGCCGAAAAGCACGTCGATTGCGGTAACGGCGCGCTCGGAATCTGCTGCTTTGACGCCAGCTTCACGGCGCAGCCAGAGACCGCCGGGGCGGGACTCCCACTTGAAGGCATCGGTCGATGGGTCGATGCGGCCCACGGTGGCGTCAACGACGACCTTGTCAGTGCCCGTGAGCTGCTCTTCCTTGAGTCGGCGCACATGGACGTAGGCCTTGGACACTAGAGCATTGCCTAGATATAGATCTTTTTCGATACGGTGCCATTGCTCCGGGTCGAGTTTACAGGAGGAAAACAGATTCACGCTGGAACAGGTGACGATGGTTATATCGGTTACTACGAGGCCGTGATGATGTTGTGGCATATAGGCATGGATCGACTTGGGAAGCACACGGAAATTTCGGTCAAGAACAGTTATCGTGATGGCGGCGGTGATGAAGGCCACAACAAGCTGTGTCACCGTACGAACCTAGAAAGTAGAAAAAGAGAACGGTAAGCGAAAGAGCCGGTGGTTTAGGGGGGCCATTATAGAAGACCTAGTGGAATGAAGGCACGTACGATTCTGCGAGCCATATTGTGCTTGGATTAGTAGGCCAAGAACCTAGCAATACAGTCTATATGTAGTGTGTATTTGTGTGTATGTCGGCAAGAATATTGAAGCCGGTGAGATGCTGATCGGCCAGCGAACAGAGGGATTCCAATTCCGGATCGGTAGCGGTACTTTTATTTTGGACAGGGTATAGCTATGCTGCCCTAAATAGCTGGTCGAATAAGGGTTTGCGGGTTAGGCTCTTTGTTTCGTTGCAGATGGATAGAATTCCTTGAGTCGTTCAATGCAATGTAACTGGTATGAATGTAATATCGGTAAAAGAATTGAAGCTCTCAATAGCTAATTGCGTAAAGAGATGTTTGAATCGATGGCGCAAGCCGTATATTTGCCTGGTCCATTAACTTGTAGTGGCAAAAAGGCAACGATGATAGCTTTTGTTCTGCTTCAACCGCGATCACACGGATTGACACCGAAACAAGCCAAGAAATATGTCAAAGAGATAGTATATCGATGATTATTGGAAAAAAATCATGTGTCGAACGATGGATCTCCCAAAACAGAAAGAAAAAAAAAGAAAATAGTTTGATCACAAAAAAAGGACGATTTATGAGGATATTTTAGTCTCAAGCTTAATTGATTCCACGATGCTAAGATGTGGATTCAACCCGCTTATGATGGTTCAATAAATAGAAGACAGAAAAAAGAAGCAAAATAAGCAAGTATTCGTAAAGTGAGTTCTAGACACAGGTCCATTTCTCCAATTTGCGCTGATGATGCAGCCTAGACGAAACAAAAGTATTCATTTTATGGTTAAAAGTCTCCAAAGATGGCATGATTTAGGTTTGCTTGTGATCCTAGGAGAACTAACCCTAACCTACTACATATAGTCACGTGCATACGAGGGTTCTTGGGACGATGGTATAAAGATAAAAAATCTTAAAAATTCCTAGTAAAAATACTAGATTTGTTCTCTACAACTATGGTATAAAAAGGTAAAGCAGACTTAGCAACTAAGGCTAGTCGTGGAAACAATGCCAAAAGGAAAAAAAAAACAATGAGAATAAACCCTCTCTTAATCCTCATTGATATACTATCAGATGACGTCGATCGTGAGATAAGCATCTGAAGAACAAAAGTCAAAAAAAACTGCAACACTAGAACATACTCTAGGTGAAATAAAAATAGACGACTTCCAAAGTGTAAAAGAAAGATGAAACAATAAAACACATAGGAATATCTCTAAGAAAAAAAAAGGTCCATAAAAGGAAAAATATCGCGTAACAAATAATGGTGCTCAAATAGTGATATCATGATGCTTCGTAGAGACAACAAACTTTAGGAACCCCGATATTTACATGGATTCTAGAGACTAAAAGAGTTTTTTTTTTTAATGTAGTGTAGAAACTTTGAGACTACTCTACCGTCTGCGAGGAGTCGACTCGGCAAAACGAATGCCTCTACGCATCGGTAGCTCCGAGTCCGCCTCTTCTGGTGGAGGCGATACGGGCTCTGCTGGAGTAGCCAAGCCTGCCGGAGTAGCGAGGCCAGCTGGCGTAGCTGGGTAGGAATCGAAGTCTGCGGTATCGCTACGCTCACGAGGAGCATCGTCGTCGTGAATCGTGCCTAGAGCAGCTAGACGACGCCGTCTCTCAGCCGCAGTTTCATCCGCGTTCTCGTCGTCATCCTCTTCCTCCTCATTGTCAGAGGCAACTTCGGCAGCAGCGGCGGCGCTAGCGGCAGCGTGAGAGTTCATAATCTCATGTACGGCTAGCGAAACCTGCTCACGTGATCGAGGTTGCCGCTCATCCTCAGAGTCAGAGTCTATTGGTTGCGCGGCATGTTCACGTTCGTTACGTGACTGACGAGACGTTGTGGCGTGAAGAGAGCCTGGTGGCGTTCGCGAACGCTGCTTCTTGATCGTAGCCGAGACCGAGCCATCACTGTTAACCTTGGGTTCCATCTGGGCCAGAGTATTCTTAATACCGGCCTCGGCATCAGAGTTGTGAATAATGTGTTGGCGGGTGTTGCTATCGAGTTGGCGTATGGCTTTGATGAAGTCTTCCTTGGTCATGCGCTTGCCTTGTCCACCAATGGTGAAGCGGATGTTACGGTCGTCTAGTTCGGGTTCAACAGTAGACTGAAGCAGGGTTTTAATGCGTGTAGGGGGAGCGCCAGGGGCAGAAGTCGAGCTTTCATCAGCCGAAGTACCGTCGACAGCCGCTGAACCTTCAGGGCGCTTGCCGAGACCGACGTACTTTAGGAGAGCACCAGTGGAATCGGGACCAGGGGCCTTAGCCGGCAACTCGTATGTCTTGATGACTTCGCCGTCCTCATCTTCAACAATGACAGTGTTACCGAACTGGTAGGCACGGGCAGCTTCCGACTTCTTCTCTTGAAGACCCTTTCCTTTGCGCTTTTGAGACTCGCTATTGATGACGTTGGTAAAGCGTTTCTTGATGTCACCGAAAGACCAGCCAAGATGAGACTCGGATGCTGCGGATTGCGTCGGCTGCAGAGGCATTTCTCCCTTCTCCTCGTCAGGTACCTCAGAACGTCCTCTACGACCACGGGAAGACGAAGACTCGTTAGAACGGGTAGGAGCAACAGCAAGAACATCGCCATCCTGGTTCTCGAAGATGAGATTATCGCCCTCATCGTATACGTTGATGACACCTTCACTGTTGCGGCTGCGGATCGAGCTGGGACGGCGTTCGGACTCCTTCTCGGGATCAGGCGAGTGAGGCGGTGACTGCGCATTGGCGTTGGATGCTGTAGTTGACAATGCCTCCTCGATGGGCGCCTGTGGCTTGTCACTAGTGACAACAGCGGCCTCAGGGCGTTGCGGGAAGATGGCAGATTGCGAGATAGGGCCGCCGGCAGACTTCTTCTTGCGGCGACGGGGCACCAAAGAAGAGGCACGTGATCGGTTCCGCGAAGAGGCGCGCGACCGGTTTCCGTCTTCCGATTTACGGCGGCGGATAAAGCCGGCCGGGAAGCCAGGCGGCAGAACACCAGGAGGAGCCTCCATGTCGTTTTCAGAGTCACTGCCGACACTACGCGCCTGTGACTTGGATTGCGAAAGGATACGGGGCAAGCGGTTCATCCAGGCAGGGCCATCTTCGGGTGAGATAGTGTATGACATGGTCAGGGTCAGAGTATTGATGCGCTTGCCAAGGGTAAAGACGGCGATAGAGGAACCATGGACAATGATCGATGAGATGACCAGGAAGGTGACAATGGGCCAGACAAGAACAATGAGGTTGTAGTGCGCCGCGTTAGGGTTTGGCAGCTCTGACATGGGCACCGTCTCGCCCTTCTCTATTTCAGCTCGGGCTAGCATAGCAACAAAGATGGCACCGACACCGATAGGACCAAAATGGCCGGCGAACAAGGCTTCACGCCATGTTTTTATATCGGGAATAAACGGCTTCATCATTAACATAACGGGGATTCGACGGAAGAGGATCACCAGAATCGCAATAACCACCAGACGCCAGGCAGAGAGGCCAATGGAGGCATCGTTGAACTGTTCCCAGGGGATAATAGTGCCGAGGAACACAAAGTACGTCAAGTTGAGAAGAAGATCAATGACGTTGGACACACTGGACTCTTCTGTTTTCTGACTGAACCAACCGTCATTAGAGAAGCCGACACCGGCTGCAAAACCCACAAGGAGATCGTCTAGACCAAGCATACTGCCGGAACCAGCGCAGAAAAGCGCCAGCACAAAGTAAAACACTAGGAAACTCTCACGATCGATGAGATCGTGCTTCTCGGCAAGGCGGATTCCATGGCGACTGATGTATCCGATTAGGAAGCCGTAGACGGCGCCAAAGATACATCCATATAGAATGGTGACCACGAACCAATGGAAGGTGACAGCTTCGGCCTCCTTGTGTTCGAGAATCAGCCACACTCCCAGATACAGAAACGGGAAAGCCATTCCATCGTTGCAGCCAGATTCGGCAGAGAGCAAATCTCTCAGATGCTTGGGCACTCGACGGGCAAATTTACCCTTACCCACGACGGACGAAGCCAGAACGGGATCAGTAGCGGTGACACAGGCGGCTACTACCAAGCTCTCCAGCCAGCTTAGCCGTGGCACCATCCACCAGACGAAGAGAGAGGTCACCAGCCAACCCCAGGTCATAATAGGAAGAAGCAGGATGACAACCGATCTCCAGTGCTTTTCCATGTAGTATTTGGGCAACTCGACACCGACGGCAAAACATTGTACGACTAGGACGATGCGAGAGAACTCAATGGTCACGACATCGACACTGCCCCACGAATGGGGGTCGATGAGGCCCGTACAATGCGGGCCAAAGATGACGCCAAAGATAGTAGCAATAGTAGCTTCACCAATGTACAGCCGCTCTTTGATGACAGAAGAGCATAGCATGAACAGCGAGGTGAAGGCTCCCAGCAGGATATACACCAAGTGTGGCTTGGTGATGCTCAGATCCTCCCACGCCATTGTTAAGGGAAGTCTACGGCACGAAGATTGAGCGTATGATAGTGGATCTAGATCGGATCAGGGCAGATCTAATGGTTGGTGGGATGTATAGATATTAATAGTAGTAGAAGATGCTCGTACGCAGCGTCTCGACAACGTAATGATAAGATTTAGTGTTTGTCGACTGGGCTCGCAGATGGTGAGTTCAAACTCTTCCGCGGTCAAATTTATACTGGGGGGCGAAAAGCGCGCGATCGCGAGGTATGCATAGGAATAAACAGAAGCGACTGGCCGATCTCTAGAGACTAAAGAAACAAAGGATATCCCTGAACAGTCAGTAGCTGCGCTGGAGGGGAATTATCGAAGCTTCAGAGGCCCGAGAGTAGCTGATACTGCAATGATATGTGATGCTGCATGCGGTTGGACAAGTCTAGTCAAGATAGTCCTTATTATGGCTGGTGTCGAAGCGTCGA
Organism: Davidsoniella neocaledoniae; assembly: GCA_009806295.1. Lineage (NCBI taxonomy): Eukaryota > Fungi > Ascomycota > Sordariomycetes > Microascales > Ceratocystidaceae > Davidsoniella > Davidsoniella neocaledoniae. The sequence goes on from RHDR01000387.1 coordinate 9,315, forward strand.
TTGCAAAGCAGTAAACTTAAAGGATAGCAAAAGATATGCTGATAGAGTAGAGGCTGTCAAAAGGACAAAAAAATAACAAAGTCAGGAAAAGCCCTAAAATAATAAGTTCGTGCAATGAACAGCTCGGACCGGAGCACCTTTGCGACAAGCCTTAAGACAAAAGAGAAGAGGCCAAAGTATATATACACCCATATATGTATTCTGAATTTTGAGATTCACAGAATCGGCCACAGGGAGACAGACAAACAAACAAAGCTATGAGGCAATGATGTCAGCGAGCCAGGCTATTATATGTGGATTTGGCTTGGTGTATTAATCCTAGACAAAAAAATACACAATTTTTTTTCTCTAGTGAAATAAGCGGTTGAGAATTGCCAACTAAGCAAGCAGAAGCCAGGGTATGGAGAAATAAAATCAGGAAGAGCGAAGCTTTTGTTTTCGGCGATGAGCGAACAAAACCCAAGCTAGACAATCAAGATGTGATATTCAGAGGAGCGCCCAAGCTTGTTCGACAGTGGTATAAAAAAAACAGAAATAAATAATAGAGAAAAGGGAGAGAGAAAGACGGTCTGCGGAGCAACCACAGCTTCTACTTCTATTCTTCTTATCAAGCAAGCAAGAAAAAAAATATATAATCAACAAAAAGAAAGGGGGAAGAAGAAGCGATGTCGAATCGAAGACGCCGTGACAAGAAACAGAAGCAAGAAGAGGAAAAGTAGAAGAGAGAAAAGGGAAGAGGAAGAAGAAATCACAGAAGAAATCACAGCTGCAAATTTGGAAGGGACCAGTAATCAAGAACGGAAAACGGCAACTACTGCTGCTTCGAGGCCAACAAGATTTTTACTATTTTTTACTATTACACATGATTTGATGCACATTGTTGGCCAAGTCGTGCATCGCGAATTCTAGAAGGAACGATAGCTGTGCGCACGCTAACGTATCTTGTAAAGAGCCTGCCCCGAAAGAGTAAGTACTACACGCGGCATTTGAGACCGAAAGGGACGCCGTTGGTCCTCCGGGCTCCTTCTATGGCGATAGTTACACTTAGGGGATATCAAGGGCAATTGCTACTTACTCTATAGCAGCCTTGTTAACAGAAATCACAGCCTTGCGTTGTCAGCAGCCTCACTCTCTCTCACTCTCACTCTTTCTGTTTATCTTCGATCACCATCTTTTGGTTCTTGTGCTGCATGTTTTTGCAGGCTTGCTTACCATTACATACATCAATCCGCCGTTTCTTCTGCACATTTCACACATGTGCCTTGGCTGGCTATGTTTGACTGGTTGCGTTGGCCTCTATCTGACCTAGGTCTTTGAACTTCATGTGGCTCCTTGCTAGTAGCGTCTCGCTAGGCTGGCTGGCCCTGCATCGCCCGTTTTCTGGTGCGCTTCTCGATCTGCAGCGTCTTTGATCACGCTTCTTTTGTCTTCTTTTGATCCGCGCACGCACGTTCGCCAAGCGAGACGCCTCTGCAATGACTTGAACAATATTTCTTATCAAATTCCCAAGGCCACATTAATCGAATTGCATGCTCGACTAATTTCAATTGCCCCGTCTGTCCGGCCGCCATTTTGCCACTCGTCGCCCATATATCGCTTTATGTCTATCACGATTGGCTTGGCCTGCGTCTATTTTTTTTGTTGCCAAGAAATGCCCGCAACCAAGTTCCTTGTTAGTCGCTTTAGGACATGCTGGAGAAGAGCAGCTAGTACTGCACGCCAAGGCGACTTTCTCACCGTTTGTCCCGCACCACTATCACGAGCCATCTGCATGCTGTATGCACATACGAACCTAACAAGTTTCGTATAACCGCTCATAGTTCTCGAAAAAAATCAGTCACTTCTTATCCATCTTGGCCGATCAATGCCGTGATGCTGGTGCTAGTGCCGCTGCCGTTCAGGCACTAAAAGCTTCAAGTGGACCGACGACGTGGGCTTGTAATCATCTAAGCCCCCTTCAAGTTGTCATCAAATCCAATATAGGACAATGTATCCACGATGGCTACTGTTTCTGCCACACACAGGCTCTAAACTACATGCCTTCTATAGCCTCAACTGCCTGTTCTGTGATACACGGTGCCACCGCGTCGTATTTGCCTTCGTATTCTAAGGGTACTCACACTTAATTCAAATCTAACCTCAACAGTTGGCTCATGCAGGCAATCTTTTCTCTTTTTTCCCTTTAGTTTCACTCATTCATGAAGTCCCAATTTGCAGTGTTTTCGTTTTGTTTATCTAATGGTCTGAAGCTTTGGGCACTAAATTTATAGAGCTGAACCTACCATACTCTCTCGGTATCCTATATATATATATGTATATTAGACTATACAGTTCGAGCTTGGAATGTATTTCCTTTCCCGAAGACGTGCGGGGAAAGGGCCTGCGCTTGGTTTACCAGCACTACCAGGGTTCAAGTCTATTAAAATCACTGCTCGGCATATCTGGCTGGCCTCGAATTTTGCAAGTGCAACGCTGCCCAGCCACCAAGATTTGCTTGCTTGTGGTAGAGAAAGTAGGATAACAGGTTCGAGGCTTGCTTTGCAATCCTCAGCTATGTATATACAGACATACAGATACACATATACATATGCTATGTATCTTGTTTGACCGCTCGCTCGCTAGTTTCCTTGCTTACACTTGGGCGCTTCTACAAAATAAGGAACAGAACAGGCCATGAAGATTGCAGGGATTCTAAATAGATAGGTAGGTGACCTGCTGGTTGAACAACAGGTTTCTATCTATTCATGTTCTAGCACCAGCCGCAATGAGGCTCTTGAGCCCTAATTACCGCTTTGCTTGCTCAATCAACTTGAACTCGGTATGTCAAGCCGTAAGCATTGCAATGCATGCAGTGGCAATCTGTTAATTATTCTGGGTCTGTTTATATATAGGCCCTGGCTGCTCGTCCAGACTTCTAGAAGAAGTTGTCGATGTAGAGTTTGCAGGCGAGAGTGCTCGATAATCTGGCCAGAAAGACCCTGGTCAACGAACACTATATCTGTATGCGCAGGCCAGACCAGCAGTTCCTATGGCCTTCCATCCCTGGGGTTTTCCTCACCGCGGTTTGTCGTTACTTGGCCCTAGCCCTGTCCATATCTCTGGTGTCCACTATCTACTAGTATCACATATAAGAGTTATAGTTATAGTTATGATAAAGCAACCTCAAACATGGTAACAGCGGAGGAGCCGGGCCTCCACTTTCAACGGCCTTGGACACTGACTAATACTTTCTACAGAATTACACCTTGGAGTATTTCTCAACATTCTTGGTAGTCAAAATGGCAATCAATCTACAGATATACTACTTTGTCTCCAAAGTCTTGAAGTTGTGGCAAAAGTTGTTGCATCATAGAACGGCAATAATAAAAGCAAGCTTTGCTGCATAGAATTGCATCCAAATACGCGAGACGCAGTCAGCAACTAAGCGAAGCTTGATTGATAATACCATAGAGTCTTGGATGGTCCAGCTTTTCCTGTCTGACTGGCTTACACGCTCGTTCCGATGTCTCATACGTCGACTTCTCGATAAGCTGCATTATGCTACAATCCTACCAAAAAGAAAAAGAAGGAGAAATGGAAATGAAAAAAATGGAAAAAGAAAAAGCATTGGGATCACAGCATGGAAGTAGTATTTGTTGCCATTTTCAAACGGGAAAATCGAAAATCAATACCAATCCATGCATATAGACAGACTTGATTGTGTCATTCGAAATCTGTCAATGCACCCTATTTGCACCGACTATGCTGAACGGTAGATAACAAAGCACATGTAGCCTTCTTTGGCCTTCCACATCCGATCGTTTATCCCATCTATTCTTCCTCATCAGGAACCAGGACACCAATAAACGTAACCGTCGATCTGCTCTCGACCCAGCACACCTGCGTATCGTTGCGAATCTCGCCCTGAACCCGTCTCGGTTTCTCCTGCGATCCGGCCACGCCAAGGCCAGTCTGATAATCGTAGCCGTAGCCCCATGCCCACAGATTATCATTACCGTCGATGGCAAAGCAGTTGTCGCTACCAGCACTGACGCCAGTGACCTGCGGAATATCTAAGTAAGCACGGTTTGTTAGTATGGAGGAAGATACAGATTCCCAGTTTCTTGGGCGTGGACAGTACTCTTACCAGGGATCTTAATTTTGTTAAGTGCCACACAGCGAGTCCCCTCGACATCGGACAGAAATCGAGCGTCCGAAGTCGCATGCAGTTCATCGTGGGAAAGACCGGATTGGTCAGCGTCACAGCGACCCCACGTGAAAAGATCGCCAGTATTGGTGCAAGCGATGCTATGATGCATTCCACCATCCATATCGACGACATTACCATCATCGAAGTCGTCAATGACCTCCGGTTGAATAACAGAGAACCCGTCTTCGCTCTCATAAACATCGACGGCGCCAGTCTGACAAAAGTTGTTGAGACCCCATGACAGCATTCTGCCACGGTTAGTCAGCAGGAAGTTGTGGTGAGCGCCGAGACGCACTCTTGTGGGCTTCGGCGGTTTGCTCATGACAGGACGGGTATCCAGTGCACGAAGCGGCATCCGATTAACGAGGCGACGGCCTAGTTGTCCTTGAGAGCCGAAGCCAAGAGCGTGGACTTCGCCGTTCTTAGTCGTCATGATGATATGGTTCGATCCACCGAATACACCGGTGCACTCATCTGGGCCGTCGATGCGGCATGGCGTCCGTTGTGTGATTTCATAAGAAGGGATGGTCGCAATATCGGCGATGTTCTTCTTCGTGATCAACGATCCAGTAAGACCGAGTGCGCCTTCGTCGTTCTGTACAAAAGCAAATCTCATTAAGTCTTCACTCGCTCAAAGAATCTTGGTATAACTTACAAGTAGAACGCCCCAGCCATACACGTTTCCGAAGTTGCTGACGGCAAAGCATGCGTGATCAGTCGCTGCAACCATGGCAACTTGCTCACCCTCAATGAATATGTCATCGAGGCTGACCTCCTCCGGTGTCGTCTCAGATTCCAGCATCGGTTCAGACTCGACATACTTGATATCCGTGATTCCGGTCGACGTCAAGGCGCTGTCCGCCGAAACATCCGACTGTGCGCCGATGCTCTTGTCGGTATAGCTTTTGTCTTCCTCTTCCATATGCTTCTGTAGGGCCTCGTTCTGAAGCCGGATGAAGTCAACCTCCTCGTTCTCTGGGCGTGTAAGACGACCCAGAGCTCCGTAGTAGTTGGAACCCCAGGTCAAGACTCTACCGTCATGTGTCAAGGCGATACCGTGGTTAAGGCCTACAGTAAGTTGTACAATGCCTTCGTCGCCCAGCAACGGATGCAGGATCGGTGTCTTGATCGCAGCCCGACCATTTTCCATCAAGTGTCGTGGCCGAACACCGAGACCGAGTTCACCGCGAGTATCCGTGCCACATACGTAAATCCGAAAGCGATCCGTAGGCCGGCCAGTCACGGTAGTTTTGTTCATCCGATGTTTATCACTTCTCTGAGCTCTGGTAGTCGAGCTATAGGAATCCATGCTGCGAATTGACGTGTTGGAGAACTTGGGATCTATTCTACCAAGACGACGACGAGCTGGAGTGACCAGCTCTGCGGCACTTATATGAGTACTACCGCGGCGAGAGCTAGCACGGGCACGACGAATACTAGGTGTTGTGGAAGGTTCGCTTTCTTCTGTTGTAGACGTTCCATTTTCATGGGCTGATGATGCCCCGATGAGTGGGATAGAGCGGGGGATAGGCCGGCGCATGCGGGTACTCGGAGATGAACCAAGACCGGGAGTATTGTATCCGTTGGCTTCCTGTAGGGCGCGACGGACTTGTTTCAAACGGCGACGCTCAGCTTGAGTTCCACCATTGGGAACTGGGTAAGGGCCAGCATATTGGTCGGGGATGAGACGTTCCTTGTCTCTAGAGTTCATGGCTAGTAGGCAGGATGGAATATTGAAGGTCAAACGGTGGGTTTCAGTGTGGGTTCTATAGAGATTGTTCGAGTATAACACAAGGTACTTGGTGTGTAAACGAAGTGTAACGATGACAGGTTCTTGAGACTGTAGAAGAGACTCGTAGTGTTGGAGATCAAGACAGTGGGTGACACGAGATAACGTGTGAGACTAGAACAGAGAGGCCAAGACAAATAATGGATTAGACCAAACATATAGGAGATGTATCGAGTATCGATTTCGAAGGCGAGTACAATAAAAAAAAACAAATTGGTCTCTATTCTAGAAAATCTATGAACGATAGAAAGAAAGTTGATACAAGAGAAAGAAGAATACGAAAGATATTTAATAATCTGATGTTTCTTTGTCTGTCTTGTCACGTTTCCGCGCAGTTTCTCATCTACTCTAGTTTTAAGTTCTTTTCATTTGGTTCCCTCTTTGTTCTTTGTTCAGTTTGTCTAGATGCGTATCTCTTTGTTTTCCAAAGTGGCTTGTTTTCTTCGGGCTTGTTTTTCTTTCAAAGAAATGCCATAAGTCATGATATCATTTGATACGCTATAAGTAACGAGTGTTTTAGTATACATATAAATATGTATATGTTCAAACTTCTTTGATACAATCTACCTTTATTTCTCATGTATATGTACTAATGCCAACTTGTAAAAGCAGCACATAAACCTACAACTAAAGTACCTATTACCTCCGATGTGGTACATGTTGCTCAAACAAAGAAAGTCAATTCTAGTCTATCAGAAGACAACTTTCGAAAACGGCACGCCATATGGTTCGTTTACTGAACTATTTTTTGGTATCTTCAACAAATTAATGAGAAATATAACTCACACCTAAAATTCATATGTCCTTACTTGTTCCGAATTTAGTGTTAGTTTTGATGTCGTACATACAAACTCAATATACACATGTCAATAAATAGGGTTAGGGTCTTTATGTTCATCACTTGATCAAATCTTGCAGCCGGTGAAAGAAGATTTGAAATCTTCGCCCGGTTGATATGTATAGATAAAAAGAAATTAAATAGAGTCCTGAGACATATAAAACATCATACTTTACGGCTTATCAGCTCTTAGAGAACAAAAATGGTGATCTTAGTATGGTTCTGGTATGATTTTGGTACGCATTATTGGCGTTGTTTAGAGGGTTCCAGCTGTAAAAAAAATGCATGTGAAGAGATACGATTATACGCACATTTTTTTCATATTATTAATTTTTCAGACCGGATGTTTCCGAGAAAAAGGCAGGGAGATCGCATTCTTGACTTAACATGTATTTATGTACATATGTAAACTTCTGTTTCGATAGGTAGGGCACGCTCTATCTTATACGCTTATCACAAGATAGTTTTCTGCTATATCGAGCAAAGTGAGTTACAGGTTTTAGTCTAAGATGAAAATTGAAGCTAAAGTTATACGATAAGTTTGACTGGGTATTTTAGGCATCTTCTACTTCTATTCTTCACATCCTTCCCTTTTTTTACTCTTTTTCTTTTTTCCTTTCATTGAACCAAAATCCCTTTTTGCCTGTTCCCTTTCACGAATTTGTCCATTAGTGTCACTTGGTATATATATATATATATATTCATTGTATGTCTTGTCATTTATAAAAATAGTGTTAGTATAGCTATATGTTATATATGATCATTTCTAGCTTTATAACAATCTCAACATGATATAGAACAATGTTGATCCAAAGTACTTTAGTATATCTTGTATATTTCCGTCTATAATCCGTTCCCTAACCATTCTATCCTATCAAAAAAAAATAAAAAAAAAAGAAGAGTAAAGGCCTGTCCACCTTCTGAACCTTCGTTGACTTCTTCTTCTTTTCCAAGAACATGCCCTGTTTATTCTAGTTTTATTTTCATTTCACTTACGAATCACTGATAATTAGTTATTGTTCATTTTCAATATTTCTTTAGTTGGATCAAGATAAGGCTTTGTACTGTTGTCAGTTTGTCTAGCCTCGTTGCTAATTTGTCTGTTCTTAGGTTTCCTATGCATGTATACCACCCTCTCTAGATTTTACTTTTCTTACATGTAGGTACGTTAATGTTGGCTGTCAAAAATACGAGGACTTCTAAATTCTGCCTTATAAATCAACATTGGCAAAGCGTAAAGAAGATGAGGGGAATGTATTCTTTATTCTTGCAAATTAAAGCCAAGAGTCCAAAACCCATATCTCTTTGTTTATCTATTTTTTATTCATTTTGCTTGGCCTGATTTCTTTGGGGAAAAGATATCCAATCCCTCCCCCCATTTTGTTCATTGGCCGAGATTAAACAAGTCTGTGCGTGTCAAACCTGTTGTTACTTTTTGAACCCTTCCTTTATCCCATCTTTCACTATTCTCTCTTTTTGCATCTCTCGCTCTTCGTATATAACTAGTGGTACATATGTAGCAACTCTCGTTGTTTATTTTACTTTCTTTCTCGACTATTGATTATCATCTATTTCCATGTCTAGCTGACTGATAAGAGTCCTGTTATAAGTAAAGTACGTATAGTTATGATGTATCTCGCCTTAATTTGAAATAAGCTATATTTTCCCCTTTATAAGCTAAAAATGTATACGTTTAGTTATGTATTACTTGATATACGCCATTTTTTTTGTTTACATATGAGTCGTACTTATATTTATCTAGATCATGTGACAGGAAAACAAAAGTGAAAAAGTACAATAAAATTGTCAATGCTGCAATCGTACAGATACAGTTTGCTCTGTTATTTGATTCCTTTTTCGTTCAAAGCACCTCGGATTAAATACCCTGTCAACAACCGATTTTTGTATACAGAATAGTTATATATAGTCGTAAATAAGAATTGTGTCATGTTTTCTTTTGTTTGTTGATCGGGGACTAGCATTTGTAATTTTTTTCTTACTGGAACAGATGTGATGAGAAATAGGTAACAGGTTTTATTTCCTCTTTTCTTTTATGGCGTAAACATTAACTAGGGTAATTCAATCAAAGATATCAACATCGTTCTTCAGTTCGTCTATTAGGGTCTCATAGTAACCCTATGGTTTGTTGTAAATGAAAAGTACCGTTATTTGTCAAACTGAGCTTATGTAGTAATCAAACAATTTTTATCAAAGGGAGGGATTTGATGATTCGTTCTGATGTCTAGGACTCGGACATATGTATAACAAAAAGTTTGTTAAAGCGGAACTGGTATAAGAAGGAATACAAAATAACAAAAGACATACATGTATGATCTATATTTGTCTTCTTTGCATGTCTTTCGACCTGTTCCGGTTCCGCTCTCTCATCATTAAACGGTAATGATAGCTAGATATCATATCCCTTTGAGTATATTTCATTAATATCCCCTTTTTACAGGGCAAACACTTGGAAGAAAAAAGGAAGAGCGAACTCTGGAGGTTAAAATATCTTGAAGGATAAACACTGACACTCACTTTTCTTTCTCTGTTTTTCTGCTGTTTGGCTTAGGCTAAAAACCCTGACTGATTACCGGGATTACAATAGACCACAGACTCTTCTACTATTCAATATTGCTGACAGCTCATAGCTGCCTTGTCCTAGTGATGATAGACTCGGAGAAAGGAAAACATGTTAGCTTCAATATCGGAAAATGATCGCTTCCTAGACACGAATCCTGCGTCTTCTCTTTCTTTTATCCCGCTGATATAGCTAGTGATACTGCTATCAGACCATCGAAAATAGAGTAAATAGATGAAAAAGCCTAGCTCGCGGATAGTATGGGAGTAGGAAGGGGAATGAGGAAATGTGCCAGCTGGATCTTATGCAGGGGAACAGGTACACACTGTGTACAGAGGACTAGGATAATATTATTGCTTGGAGTAGCATTATACGACTATAGTATTGTAGTTACAGTGAAAATAAACTAGGATATCTGAAATAATCTCGTGCATAGCATAAAAAGTAATGAAGCCGGGTGGGAGGATAAAGATTGTTGCCTTGATTGATGCGTTTTTTTTTAGTTGTATATACTTACATGTAAGGAACCATGGCGGTGTTCCACCTATATCTCTTTTTTGTCACTTAGAATCATAAAGAAAGCAATAAGAATAGATGAAGCTATGAGCTCTTTCTTTACAGCTGCAAACTGACCTGGACTAACTGATTGTAGTAAGTAATATCGGCGGCTAGTATCGAGATAAACACTGACGACGGAACTACATGGTCTAGAGGGTAAAGTCTGTCGTGGGATTCATATCAAAAGGGCGTGACAGTATGAATAGAAAACTAGAGATGCAAGAAAAGGTACATGTCGAGAGCAAAAAGCTACTTCTTAGCGTCGGGTTGAACCCACTCTTACACGACAGAGAATAGACGCTGTACTATGTAAGAAGATAGAGAGCCATAACAGTAAAAAAACATTAAAGAAAAAAACAGACGGATTGGACCTTAGAAAGGCTAGTTAACGAGCCAAGGACGCATGCTAAATGGTAAATGCAACAAAGGGCCGCTGTTTACTACTACATATTCTTACTGTTCGATTCAGGAACCCGAACCCCTGAGAGTTTGCTGAACAAGAGGATGATGGGAACAGTGGGTAGAAAAGTTGGTTTAGCAGCTAGTTGCGTTTAGGACAGCCTCAGCATTCGAAGGAAGCAGAGTTTGGAGTAGATCTGGCTTGCTTGATCGACTTTTGTGGTTGAAATGGGGGAGTTAGATTTTGCTCTCCCAATAGATAGTTGTACCTTTTCTTGCGTCTAGATTTACTTGATGAAGGAACATGAAGAGAATACAGAGGATCAAAGTCTGTATATCACGGGTTGTTTCACAGTTCATCGGAAGCATTACATTGTAGTACTCTGTATATTTATTTTGTGGGCGATGAAATGTTCATTTCTACAGCACCCTGTTCTCTTAAGTTGGGCCCGGAACGAATTGGAGGGTCGATCAGGAGCCCTGCTAGCCCATCGATAATTGTTAGTCCCCTGACTTGTCTAACCAATAGTCTGATGTCGCTTTACTACTTGTAACGTAGACTGAATACGTGGTTTATCGTAGGGAAAAAAAAAACAAAAAAATAGGACAGGATAGAAAAAGAAAGAGAGAGTGAGAAAGAGAAGTATGGTAGCACTCAAACGCCTGTATTGCATGTACCAAAAGTACCCTGGGAGGCAGAGTCGTCAGGAGTATCTGGATTCGTAGTTCGTAATGCCACTCGAAACTCAAGTCATTCATGGAATACTTCTACGATAAACTGTGAATAAAGGCTATTATAGGATGTCTGAAAATAGGTTACTTTTAGATTAGACTATCATTTTTTAGGTTTAGTTTTCAGCAGTGATGATATACAACTAATCAAAGATCGACGGGCCTTCTATAGCTGAATAATAATAGTAAGTATTGCTACGATGGCCTAGTGACTATTTAGTATTGTCCTATTTTACGGTTTATCGGGTAGAACGGACGGACCCTATAGTGGTGGCTGACTGGATCTGGAGCCAACCCACTCGAGGTTCGCGGATCACGAACAAAATGAGCCATGGATCGTTCTTGCTTTCTGCTCTGGAGAGAGATCAAGATGAGAAGATCGTCCTTTTCTTGTAATTGAGATTGGATATATCGGACTAGATATATATGTATTATGTGTGTGTGCCACACTTGTGGTGTACTACGATATATATATATGTACACATGTATTCAATATGGGATGCTAGAATAGAAGAAAGTCCTTGTGGTACGACTTGGAATGCTTGCTTTGATGCTCAGGCCAGGTGCAATGACAGCGGCAGTAATAGAGGCTGGCATAATAATAAGTGTGTAATTCGTAACTCACCAATAAAGGCTGGTAGCAAAATAGGAAACAGCCATGCTTTTGCTTTAATGTGCGAGTCAGATAGGCCAGGCCGTTCCGTCTTGTGCTGACAGTGATTTATTGGGCAATAATGGCCCCCAAATAAAAGCAATGGCGTGTGGTGTAGATATGTATCAACTATGTTCTGTTCACTATGAAGAACATGGGCGGTTAATAAGAAAGTTCGCACTGGGCAGGTTTAGGAGGAGGAGCGGAGACACGGTATTAATTGACGATGGATCGCACGGCTACATTGAGAATAAAAGTACATAAAAAAAGAAACCAAAAAACTAAAGTGAGGAAAAGGGCTGGTGTGTTTTGTGTCTTTGTGGCCCCTGGTTTGTTAACAGTGTCTGGAACAGGGAAGAAGTGAATCCACTGTTATTTCTTGCATCAATTTCGCGTAGGAGCAATAGTAGAAGAAAACAGAAGATACGCAAGTTATAGTTGATAGTTAATGATGATTGATTGTTTGTTGTATTATCGTTATAGCGGGATTTGTTGAATTCAAAGGATGGATACAAGGCTAGAGAAGGCTGTGATTGATAGCAGGTCATTATTTCAACATGGAAGCTGTACACAAACGGCACTTGCCCAACAACGATATGTGTGACAGTTGCCCCCAAACATCATCTTATAGTGAAGCAACAAGAAGCAATGGCTTGCATTAAAGTGGCCGCTTCGGGTAATTTGCGGCTTAAAAGCGCGTTCTTGCCTGCCCATGGACTTCTGCTAGAGATCCGAGCTTACAATAATACAAAGAGAGAATTTAGTTAATCGTAATGACCAAGAGCCGAGGAGAACCAATACAAAGATACGACTGGATAAGCCTGTAGTTCACCTGACATTCAACATATCGTTTTTCTAGGTTGATCGCTTGTATATAATGAATAAATGGCTTTTGAACACGATTATTTCGTCTATCTTTTCCTTTCGTTCTTGGTTGATTCGAGCTTGTCTTTTATCTTGCGCCAGGCGGACGCACTGTGCAGAGCAGGCACAGGGACACAGCCTAATTTATCTGGATCCTTTCCTGTGGTTTAGTTTACTGGTTAAAGCTTTCTTGTCGCGCCATGGAACCCAGCAATGGAAAGAAAAACTCTGGATTGGGATTACTATGTCTTGGGGTCGAAGTTGCTTTTATGTAGAGTTTGAAGAAAGGCCAACCGGATGAATAACACGATGGACTTTGATAGAAGAATATTATTTGAATCAAGCGCACAAAAAGATTTGTAGCTCCGATAGAGCTCGGCCTTAGTGCCGCTGAAGATGTCACACTAAACGGACGCACTGTCTTTCGACACCTTGACTCAAATTGCTGTGCTTTGTTTACTGTTTTACTGTTCTGCTGGCTTTGCTTTGCGCCGCCCCGGCTATTCCAGCCCACAGACCTCTAACCATCTAGTGTTGCTGCATAAATGCAGGCTGCCAAATTGCTTGATGCTTCCGCCCAACGGTCTCAATCAAGTTTAGAAAACCATTGTAGTAAAGGGCTATCTAACAATAAAGCACATAAAAATGACAGTTTCTTCTAGACACCACATAACTTGCCCATCTTGCAACACGAGGATAAACGTCGGTAAAAAAAAGACAACTGTAGTTTGGCCCCGTTGTAGTGTTAGCGTAGCGTAGCGAGCTAGCGAGTAGTTGCCCTGGCGGTAGGTGCTGCCATTTCCCGATTTGATTGATTGTCCTTTTTTTCCTGTCCGCTTTGGCTGTCGTTGCTGTCTTGCTGTCTTGCTTGTTCTGGGGTCCCTTCCATTCCTGTCTGTTCTGGCCGCTCCTGCCTGTAGTAGTGCAGGGCTCCTTCCTGGTCTGCCCGCCACGCAGCTTTGACGCTCTTTCCGTCCTGCAGTTGCAGTAGCAATAACAATAGCAGTAATAGTGGTAGCAGCAGTAGCATTAGAATTAGCAGTTGATTAAGCCTTAGTACTTATAGTTTTAGTTGCATTAGCAAGTGCAAATAGAAAACTGGAAAATTAGTGCTGTCGACTGTAGGCTGCTTTATTATTATTACCGTTAATTTTATTATTGCTATTTTTTCTTCTTTCTTTCGTTTCTGTTTCTTGCTCTCGCTCTTTTCCTAATAGTGGCCGACAAATCGAAATCGATCATTTCCCCCTTCTCACCAACTTTTCTGGGGTCCCCTCAATTTCTCAATTCTTGAATTCCTCGATCTCTTGATTTCTCTACTGCATTTTATTTTTATTTTCTTTCTTTCGCTGAGCCACCTTTGTGATCGATTTTTATCTGGGTGTTTTCTTTCCCGACGCTCTGGAGCTTGCTTCACTATCCGAATTATCTAAAAAGTCTTACTCTAGCGATTCTACCTGTTTTATTTTTGCTGATCGAACGCCTTTAATCACCTATCGCCATCTTCGAGCCACCATCACGACGACTTCACTCCACGCCGAGAATACTCTTCTGTTTATCTTGCCCTATAACGGCTTCTTCTGCTTCTATACAACCTCGCGCCAGTCGATAATTCAAATACGAACCGCTGCTATCCGAAAGTTACAGAATTCATATCTTTGACATCTGTGGCGCCCTTCTCTCCTCTCTTTGTCGAGCTGCGATTGCACCCATCGCTATTGCCACGGCTACTTTTTACAACTAGACGCGCTAGTCACTACACACGTACCTAAAATTAATTCAATCCAAAATGAACGGCCACGGAGAGGTTTCGCCTGAGGCGCTGCAGAGCCGTATCCAGGCGGCGCGTCGCGATGCCGAGGCCCTGAAGGACCGCATTAAGCGCAAGAAGGACGAGCTTGCCGATACCACCCGTAAGTAAATATTCGCGCTATCCTCATTGTGCATCGCCTTTTTGTGTGCGATCGTCAGCGGACGAGCCAATGAGTCAACCGACCAGATCGAACTGCAAAACTCCAGAGTTGGTCTACTCATTGTATCGCCGCCGACTGGGCCAGGACCCCTTTTTGTCCCCAAGATACGAACAAAAGCCAAACACTACGCATCGTGCAATTTTATTGCACATTAACCCTCTCGAACATGATAACAACCATTCCCCGAATATGAGCTAATACTATTGTTGTTTACAGTCCGCTCTATTGCCCAGCAGGCTCATGACCCCATCCCCAGAGGCCAACTGATGAAGGCCAAGCGTACCCTCAAGGGCCATTTGGCCAAGATCTATGCCATGCATTGGTCGACCGACCGCAGACATCTCGTATCTGCATCTCAAGATGGCAAGCTGATCATCTGGGACGCCTACACCACCAACAAGGTCCACGCCATTCCCCTGCGCTCATCGTGGGTTATGACCTGCGCCTACTCGCCATCTGGTAACTTTGTAGCCTGTGGTGGTCTGGACAACATCTGCTCTATCTACAACCTCAACCAGCAGCGCGACGGCCCGACCCGTGTAGCGCGTGAGCTGTCTGGCCATGCCGGCTACCTATCATGCTGCCGCTTCATTAATGACAGAACCATCATCACCTCTTCAGGTGACATGACCTGCATGAAATGGAACATCGAGACTGGCCAGAAGGAGGTCGAGTTTGCCGACCACCTGGGTGATGTCATGAGCATCAGCTTGAACCCTACCAACCAGAATACCTTTGTGTCGGGTGCCTGCGACGCTTTCGCCAAGTTGTGGGATATTCGTGCCGGTAAGGCTGTGCAAACATTTGCTGGTCACGAGTCTGATATCAACGCTATCCATTTCTTCCCCGATGGCCACTCCTTTGTTACCGGTTCCGATGATGCCACCTGCCGGTTATTCGATATCCGTGCTGACCGCGAACTGAACCTCTACGGCGTATGTTACTTCAAATACGAGATTCCGTTTTTATCGAATAATTTACTAACTGCTATATCTTTTAGTCTGAGTCAATTCTGTGCGGTATCACCTCAGTGGCTACCTCAGTGTCTGGACGTCTGCTGTTCGCTGGTTACGATGATTTTGAGTGCAAGGTTTGGGACGTGACCCGTGGTGAGAAGGTTGGCTCTCTAGTTGGCCACGAGAACCGCGTGAGCTGCCTCGGTGTGTCCAATGACGGCATAAGTCTTTGCACTGGATCATGGGATTCTCTGGTAAGTTTCAATCTTTCAATATGTCTTGCAAGTCTACAGGTAGCAATTGCTAACACGCTAATCCTAATCTCACAGCTCAAGATTTGGGCCTACTAATCGGTCTTGATTCTATTCTGAACCCCTCCTTCTCCGCACCTCATGACCTCCCCTATATGGAGCTGCGAGCATGCCCGTCCGAATGTACGAGTTTCTTACGAACATGGCGATCGATCTAATCCTTGTTTTTCTCTTTTTCTCTTTGTTCATCTCTTGTTTTTACTTTCTTGTCTCGGTCATGACTTTCAACATTCTCCTCTTCCTCACTCCTCATTCATCTCAATCTCTTCCGTCAGATTGGAAAAGGTTTCTTTAATGGCTTTGGTACATACATATATATCTATCAGTACGGAAATAGCACTAATGTATTGAGCCGTGTTATTTCTTTGCCTATCATGGGCCGAATTGATACTTACTACCGGGCTGGTAGAATATCTTGACCAACATGACGACAAAACTTTGGGTACTGCTCTTGCCTAGTACTGGACACTATCTCTGTCTGTCCTCTCGAGCTATTCCTGTTTCCTTTGTAATCTGGATATTTGGCGTCATACTCCCACTACACTCGGACACATTATCTCACAAAGTCACCCGCTCTTTTTCTCATTTTTTTCTTCGATTTCTCAATATACCACACTGCTAACCGAACGATGTTTTTTTATTTTTAAATCTATCCTCTTATCTTCATCCTCTTTCTCTCCCCCTTTATTTGTTATTTTCCTTTTTCTCTTTTTATTGCGGGTTGATGTGGTTTGGTGGGATTTGTTTCTCTGCGTTTTGTCTATCTTAACTTCATTTCATCTCGTGTTATTTTTTTGGCTGCCTTTTTATTATTATTTCTTTTTTTCCATTTTTTTTTCTTGTTTCTTTTTGTTAAGATTCAACCAGGTCCATTTTCTTTTATTGTATACGCTCACTTTCGTTTATTGTATATGTCGTCTTCACATAAATGGAGAGTCAAATACTTATTATGACAAAAGATGTAGCAAAGTAAGCTGAAAATAACAAAACATAATAGTTTTTGCTTTCATAAAAAAAGTAATCGACGGAAAGCTAAAAGAAGTAGCTGTTATGGTAGTAGAACAATTATATCATCTCAATAAAAAGCTTGGTTGTGCTTTGAATTTTAACACGCGGATGCAATTTTTATTATTTAGAGGAATAGGATAGGAGTGGTTGTTCTTATATTGATAATTTCTAGTTTCATAGTGTTCAGATGTATTTGGTTTTGAATCTGATATAGTGAAGTAAATCATCTGTCTTCATTTTTGAATTTTTTTCCTTGCAATGAATTTATTCTTAGGTTACACTTGAATAAATTCCACATGTGCGCGCTTCTATTGTAGTATTTCGAGATCTGATTTAAGATGAACTTTCTGAATGAATCTTATTGAGCTAGGTTTCACGTATGTCATTTGTATAAAGAGTAGTAGAAACGTTTAGCATTATTAATTCCCTTCTTTTGCGTATCGATGTATCTTGATGTTTGGCAAAGGATTCATATTTGGATGATATTTCGGTATCATTGAGAAGGAATGAGCGAGAACAAGATGGAAAATAGCATTCTTTGGCCTCATATCCTTGATTGATATTATCACTTTATCTTCGTATGAAATATCGTCGGTTATGTTGTGCCTAAATGTGATTGTAGGAGCAGACAATAATATTAACCCAATAACTTCCTCTATGGGGCACTACGGACCAGCTAAAAGATGGACCCGATAGACAACATATGCTATTCACGGTAAACTCAAAACACGGGACATCCAGTCTGCCTTGGTCGACAGCTGACAAGCACTTCAAAGGACTGTCAATGACTGTCAAGAGCCGATATTCAGCCTACTGAACGGACTTTTACCACGGAGCCGCGCAAATACGAAAATTGGTTAGACTCAAGAACCTGCATTTTCTACAACGGGGGTTCTTGCCGCCGGCAGATTTGGTCATACAAGATAATAAGGCTTTGATGACTTATAACACAAAATAACGAATAAACAGAAAAAGAATTATAGAATTAAAAGATGGATATAAAAGAGAACAAAGTGTATAAATATGCAGAAAAAGATATGTTGGATCAGATGGATAATGTAGGAAAATCTCAAACTTAATTGTCTTGAGATAATTTATAATTTTTTTTTTAAAGTTTATCCTGTTTGGAATCTTTTCTCCAGGGGATACAAAAGGAAGAAGCCGAGCGAGGCAGTTTTGAAGCGAGGATAAAAAGAGAAGGAAGAGTGAGAAAGATGGAGAGAGAGAAAGAGATAATAAGTAGGATATGTTGCTTTTTGTCTTCATGTCCTTGGTTCTTTGATTTCTATCACTTTTTTTCTTCATCATTTTCATCTTCTTCGACAACGTCCTTTTAGGTTGTCACGTTTTCGATCTTAGTCAACTCCAAAGACACTAACTCGAAGCTATAGTATAAGCTATTTTCTATTTTTCTCACTAGAGCTTGCATATAGCCGCTCTAGGATATAGTGGTCTTGTTTATCCAGGCTGTCTTCTTTTCCTTTTCTTCATGTATACAACCCAATACCATGGCTCCGTCTCCATCCCCCCTACCGTCCCCTCTTCCTACCGTGCCCGCCCTAGCCTCCGTATCTACAACATCGCCTAAGTCTGGCCAGCTCTTAGTAGCTGAGGCTAGTACCGATGTGGGTGCGGCACATCAATAGTGATGGCAGATCCGAGTCAAGGTGGTTCGGAAGGATGTGAGGATACCAGAGCTGAGACTATCGGTGTGGACGGCGTTGATGATAGGAATTGTGCGAATAAGAACGAGAGCGACCTTCAACAGGGCGTGCGAAAGAGACGTGCTCATAAGAAATCCCGTCATGGATGTGCGAATTGCAAGATCCGCAGAGTCAAGGTATAACATTCTAAGCTAGCCAACGAATAGAATGTGGAGCACTTTATAGTAGAAAAGACCTCAAGGATAGGGTCATGGATACTCACTCCGTCGGCCGTTTCGGCACACGTGCTTGTATTCACCGAGGGCTAACATTTGGATATATTTCTAGTGCGATGAGACCAAGCCTACCTGCGAACGATGTGTGTCTTTCAACTTGACGTGCTCTTACACCACTGGATGTAATAACGGGACGGCCTCGGCAATGTTGACTAGCACCAGTTATGAAAGCCTGATGCAGCCGGCCATCCCCGTCATGGAACTCACGCTAGATCTCTCAACATACGCACCTGGTCCCAAGGCAGACATCAAGATTCCTCTAGCTGATGGAACTGAGTATACGGTACCAGAGTCTAGCATCGCACTCATCGATGTGTTCAAAACTCAGGTTCCCATCTTGGACTTTTGGGGGAGCAAGCCAGAGTGCAAGGAAGTACTCCTGACTCTTGCTAAGGATCAGCAATGGATTCTGCACGGCATATTGGCACTCGGAGCCGCCTTCCAGGATATCCAGAAATATGGCCCAGACACCAATAACCAAGCTACACAGCCACAGTTATCTTCTTCCTTACCAGAATCCAACGGCAGGCCTGTCGTCTTGCTTTCTCTACCCGCCCCATTCCACATATCACCCCCACCTGCCTGTCAGTTCACAGTTGAATTCCATAGATATCACATCGCCGCTATAATGGGCTCCAGGATCGCCAAGCCCATCGCCTTGGCTGAGCGAGACGCGCTCTGGGCTGCCGCAGTGCTTCTCAACCATCTCATGTTCGCCGCTTACGATTCCCGTGGTCCGTATGATGCTTGGCCTATCCGTCAGCCGACGTCGACGGATCTAGAGTGGCTTGAGTTATATCAAGGTAATCAGACTATCTTCAATGCTGTGCAGCCGTTCCGGCCCGATAGTTTGTTCCATGACAACACTATGCGCACGCCTCCTCGGGAGATCGTCCCGTTTGATGGTATCAGCGCTGAGTTTGCGCGCTTACCGCCAGAATTGCTGAAGTTACTAGACGTGAATAGTGCAAGTACAAGAGTATGCAACCCTTATCATGGCCCTGCGAGCATCGTTGCGCAGTGTCTAGGTTATAAAGATGGAGGGGACAACAACACAGTGGTGTTCTTTGCGTTCCTAAAGCATATGGATGCTCGATATAAGCAGCTTCTGGCATCTAAAGACTTACCGGCTTTGATTCTCCTGGCTTGGTGGTATGCGTTGTTGGTCGAGTGTGATATCGGCGTTGCAATGAGACGAGCTATGATAGAGTGCCAGACAATCTGCATATATGTTGGGTCGTGGGGATACTCAGAAGTAGATATCATGAGAGCATTGGACTACCCGAAGAATGTTGTGGCAACATGGGCACAGGGACAATTAACACATAGGCTAGTAGTGGCTTCGAAAGATACTGTTTAGCTTACGTGCTTGTATAGCTTCCATGCTACAAAGATGAATATAGATAACGATACATCAGCTCGACGTCTGAGCATCGATCGATGTACAGCTACGTACGTCTGAGCATCGATCGATGTACAGCTACGTACGTCTGAGCATCGGATCGATGTACAGCTACGTACGTCTGAGCATCGATCGATGTACAGGCTA